>JAQFXM010000607.1:0-45556 GCA_034693345.1 Entomobrya multifasciata | reverse complement strand
ATACCAGACAAATTGTTGTAATGACTGATACCTGTAAACCGGAAAATAAAAGCTATCTATCTATCTATCTATCTATCATAGTAACAAAAATATTTTTATTCCAAAATGTAATTGACTCTATTTTCTCACCGATTTCCCAATTTAGGATAATGAAACTGTGACAAGAGTTGCATAAAGTTTTAGAAACGTTTTATGTCTAAACGAATTACAGAATAAGACAAAACACTTAATACGTTTTACCTTGTTGTCGTGAAAAACATGATACCAATGATAACAAAATGGTAACCTGTTATAATGAAAATAGTTATTTCAAGTGATTAAATCTAGAAATAATCTGTGGGAAATGTTAAATAAGCATTTTTCCACTCATCCTATTTCCTTAATATTGCTACTACAGATGATGATGATGGGATCGCACATTGCTTTCCTGATATTCCCCTTTTGGCAGTTAGCACATTTTGCGAAATGATTTTGATGGTGCGATACATTACTTGTCTACCATTTTCATTAATGTAACCACAAAATATGTGCACTATAATGTTTCAAAGAAAACAGCTCAAGATGAGTAGAACGATAAGCACAATTTGATAGACGGTGTGAAACTACTAAAAAAAGAAAATAGTAGTAGCATCACTCCAGACAGGAATCCTCTTTTTAACCCTTCACATTTTCAGTTCTGTGATAAATCCCATCGGATTGGTTTCGTTATGTATGTGGTGGAGAGGATATGAAAGTTAGAGATTTGTGGTGTTGGTGTTTTAGCAATATGCCATAATCATAACCAACACATCATCATAATCTATTATTGCGAAAATGTTCCTCCTATTTTCTTCCAGCTTTCACACTGTTCTCTCCTAATAAGAGTGAAACACACAACAAATTGAAATTACGTTTTCTCATTCCTTGATCATCATGCTATATAAAAGGGCATAGTGATCAGACATCTCTCTAAGTATAAACATCAGTTAAGCCTTTACGAGAAACAGGGAAGGCCAAACTTGACTCTGTTACGATGATGGTAGTGAGGTTAAACTAACTAACCAGAAGTCAAAACTGACTTAAGTATAAATATAAAGTGTACACCCATATAATGCCGCAATAAGGTTATAAAGTACATGGCTAATAATAGCGAGTTTTTTCCTGGTTGCCGGCGTATTTACGGATTTAATTTGATCTTTGCCTTCATATATGTATGTATAGTTTCTAAACTGGAAGCCAAGTAAAGTCAGTAAAGCTTCACCACTACCACCCATATGCTCATCCAAAGAGTTGAACCCGTTTTACACTTGGTCTCATTTCTGAACATCATTATATTAGATAAAACCATTGGTTAGTTGGTTTTTCTCCTTCCGTGATCTGTCTTGTTGATTAAACTTCGTTAAGTGAGCAGAGAGAGAAAGCTCTTCCTTTTCTCCTTCTCTTGACTGACTGACTTGACTTCTTTTTCACAAAACAACATTCCATTTCACTACGAGGCAGCCCTTCATACAAAAAGCATTTCATCTTTGCTAAACATAGAACAAAAATATGTACTCTTGGTGTTTTGGATGGTCCAACAAATTATCTTTTCCATCTATGCCCTCCCTCTTTCTCGACAGAAATAATTTATGATTGGAATATGTTCAGGGTTCCTAAAACCGGATGTTCACTTGTTCACTCAAAGTGTCTCGTTAAAAACCAGTTAACTATGACCAGCAGCTATGTTCTCCTTTCGTTGATTTTTTATTTTGATAACCACTGAAATTTGCATTTGCGAAAAACCAAATGCGTTCTAAATTGCAAAATTGTAAAAAATGAAATATGTGTCACTGCCTGCTTTGCTCCTGTCAAGTTATAAAATGCATTCAGATAATTTTCTCAAGATAATGTATGTTTTTTATGGGTTATGCACAAAATGTTATTATGAGTTATTTTATTGACGTGACACATTATCATCGGCATTTAAAACCGATTTTGTGAATATGAATGCACATGAGCCATCAAGATTATTTATTGAGTGATGATCTCCGCTATCGTGATGTTGGTACAGCCTTTTAAATTGCATCTTTGAGTGGTTGTATTTGCAAAGCTGCCAATATTTTTTCCACAAAAAAATGTTTAAATAGAACTGAAAAACGAGCATAAATCTATTTCCATCGAAAATTTGCACAAAAAACTGAATATACATATATTTAGTATCACTTGAGCAGTTTCTCGAGCAATTCAAGCTAAAGTAGAAAAACAAAAAAAAAGTTGGGCATTGGTTCTTGTTTCACGCTGTGAACTTGTTAGCCTATTACTCTTCTCAAAACATATATTATTCAATGTTTTATGTAAGTAGTGGAAAGAAATCTTCTGTTTTCCAAGTCAGCAGAACTGCTGCGTGTTAATGGTTCAAAGGGACAAAGAGAAGTGCTGAAGAGGTGAATAAGTGTGCGTCTCACAGATATTTATAGATTATTCGCACACACACACACTATTCTTCTGTTGCTTGTGTGTATGCCATGCAAATATAAACACTGTACAAAGAGCAGCGGAGATAGATAAGTTTTTTATTACATGCACACGTCCACAGATGATTTAGTGTTTTTTCAGACTTGTCTTTTCCGACCGCTCTTTCTCTTCCGATGTGATGTAGTTTAAGTAGGTATGCGTGTGTAGCTTTATACACAAATAGCTTAATAACCGTATAAAAACTTACTATATTGTATAAAGCATCATCAAAAACATGATAATCATTGGCTGTAAGATAGATAGATAAGCATGTATGCATAATATGTATAATATACATAGTACGTACTCTTGTAGGAAAAACCAATCTTGTAGGATTTTTATTGCGTAAAAAAAGTTTTGTGATGCACAAGTACAACTACCACGGCATACCAGCAGTGAATTGTTGAAGATCATCTCGATGTCGTTCAGTATAACTTTTCATTTTGTGTGTACTTTCATGAAATGTGGGTTCTGGAAATAGCATCTGCTCACATCTCACATGCACACAAAAAAAATGTTCTTTTTTGCATTGCAATGGCTTTAGAAAGAGAGGAAGCGCAAAAGGTTATTTATTGTATAGTAGTTATCGATTACATTATATCGCCATCATCGTCATCATTCTCATTTCCACTACCATCACATATAAAGTACTACTACTACCAGCATCATCATAGCCAGCCTCAAGTTCTGTTAGTTTGTATAGTGGTTCAAATTATATTGCCACACTTTGTTTAAGTGGCAGATCGTTATAAATCATGGAAACCTAGTTATCATTATTGGGTTGAATGTTGGATATTACAATTTAAAGCCAAACATGATAATATGTGTATGCATAGGACGAACATATATACTTACTAAATACATATATTCATATATGTATGGAATGGATGGAAAATTGAACTAACCCTTGAGCTCACGCAATTTTCATGCTACAGTCAATTTTAAGCAAAGTCTACAAAAAGTACACTACATGCTTTATCCCTGCTTCCGAACATATAATCAGGTTAAAGTTACCAGAAGAACATCCACTAAATCACATCAACAACTTTTTAACAAAAACAGTTTACATTAGAGTTCCCCTCCCTTTATGGACCATCACAAACAACAACCAAGAACGTATAGAATAGAGAGAAGAGTAAATATACAATTTGCTTGTTTGTGTGGTGCTGGTACTTTCCTTTAAGGCTGCCAGTGAAATACATGCCCTTTGCCCTTTAATTTGATAACATTATGCACTGCCACATAATTATAAAGCAAAATGAAGTATACAATTATAATACTGATAATTATAATAAAGTTTGTTACACTTTCACAAAAAAAGTATGGTAAATCTGTGAAAGTTTTGTAGCTTTGAAACAAACAGTTGTTAGGTATAGATGAGATTACTGTGTAGTTTCCCACACAGTTACACTTACAAAAATCTATTTGTGAGTGCAGTGCAGGTGCATTGAATAATGAAAGCTTCTCTTTGATGCAAGGATCAAAACTATGCTTGTTTGAAAAACAGGTGACAATCGAGTGTGACTTACCAAACAACAACGAAAGTGCAGAGGCTAATCCGCTTTGGCATTGTAATCCAATCGAGTACAATAAAAGTGTTATTTTCGGTTTTCACATCATTTTTTCTTCTTATTTCAGCTATCCCATCAACAACCATTGTACATGTTATATAATACTATAATCATACACAATGATGACATTCTGAGAATATGTAACATAAGAAGGAAAAAATAAAATATGTATACTCACACGATAATATTTTCCAAGTTTTCGCTCTTATTTGAATGTGCCCATCATTTTTATCGTTGAAATACACCATACATTATACATTCGGCAATACACTCTGTAAATTCTTTCAACTTGGCCCACATATATTTTCCCCTTGCAAAAGCACCAATCTCCATCCATGGTCATGGATGTTTCGTTCCTGCAAAAAACTTGCTTACTTTTACAATTTTTCTTTAAAAAGTATGTAAGAATGGGAATTCGAAACGAGCAAGCAGTGGTATAGTATGTATAGGAGGGTCAGCTAAGAAATATGTGTACATGTTTGTCTTGCCCAGAAAAATGAAAGGAGGAGGAGAATAAAGAAAATGGATAAAAGTTTTGCTTCCAGAGAAAAGCCCCAACTTGCTTCCATTTATAAAAACGGAAGTCGATGAAACTTGAGCATTTTTGACTGCATTCTCCTTCCCCTTTTCTCTCTTTTTTTCTTAGCCTTCTTTCTTCATATTTTTACCAGCCTCTCTCTCTCTCTCTCCCTGTTTCCAGCTCTTGTCCCAAAGTTTCCATACGTCCCGCATAAAGTAGTCTCTCTGGCATAAGCAGCAACATTCAACATACATATTATATGAGGTTGAGAGAAAAACGAAGTAGAAAGAAAAGAAATATGTTACACTTCTTGCAAAAAGTGAAACTTAAGTTTCCCCTCGGGTTGTTAAAAAAAGAAGAAAGGAGGAAGAGAAATAGAGAGGGGGATATAGAAAAGAGGATATGATGCCATTTTCCATTGAAATATCCTATAAAAGCAAGTAATATAGGTTTGCATGAATGCTTGCTCCTTTACTTTACTTACATGTATACATATTGTTGTATGGATATAAAAAAATATCGAACAGTTATAAAGAATTAAAATATTTGTAATAAAATATGAACGAAACGAGTATAAGAGTTTGCTAAGCACACATAGAGATATTAAAAAATAAACAACATTTTCTTATAATATCATTTTTGGTACGGAAAATGAGCTATACTACTACATTATGTGATAGTTCTACTATAGCTTTAGTAGTAATCATAAATGCGGGAATGTGCATCTTTAAAAAATACTTAAAAATTGTAAATATCATTCGAGCCGAAATTACAGTAAAAAAACGTTGCTTGTTTATGACACAATAAATATGATTTTGAAAATACGTAATACACATAAAGATTTAATATTATTGGATTGCTGAGTTTATTAGAAGCACAAATATTGTGGACAGAGTAGACATTGTAGAGTTCGATATTATGAGAAATGATTAGCTATAAAAATAAACTGGATGTTCTATTTTTGTTCCATCAGTAATCAGCACAAGCAAAATAGATGACTGATATTGTTTACTTATTTGTACGTGGATACCCTGCTGCTGGTAGTTAGTTAAATGTACTTTGTTTGTTTCAACTTGAAGTTGTTTATAGTACTTTGAAAGTTTGGCACTAGAAGATGCTACGTCGACATCCTCATCATGGCTATCTATATTTTGTTTTGATGTTTTTATTGTATTGCAGCAACATGTTATATATGTACATAATATATTTGCACACAATGAGCTGAGCCGAAACTATCATGGTCGATCACCATAAACACATAAATATAGTGTACTTATATATTAACCTTAAGTTAGTTGTATCTACACTAAAAATAGCGGAATTTCATATTTCATGGTCAATAAAGTAAAAAATAATTAACCCATATTTTTTTCAAAATATATACGAAGCCCCATGAATTAGTGTGAAGGACTTTGGAGATAATAGAAGTGTCAGGAGCTATATATTTGTTGCAAATTACATAACTTAAAGTTTTTGTATTTGTAAATGCTTTCATCGTAATCATCATGGCCCACAACTATTTTTTTATGTTTCTTTTTTGTTTAAATATTTTCCTAAAAACTCTACTAATAACTTTGAGTTAATAGCAAACACAACTAGATAAGCACGTGCATATTTTTAATGTACACGCTTTCGTAACTGTGAAAAACAATATGAATGTGAAGGCATCCTGGTTCATTTAACCCGTTTGTATCGATTTAACCACATATTTTTATATTACGCTGAAGAGAAACAACTTTTGTGTCTTAACTACTTTTATGTGAATACTGTACTTTCGCCTTTACACGATCACCACTGTACAAGCATGAAACTTGGTTGAAATGATCTTGAAATAGGTAGATTTATGGCTCATATTTTTTACTTCCCATTTTCTTTCCCTACATTTCCAGATATCATCATAATCTTGGGGTAAACTTTTCTTTACATAAAAGACGTGTAGGTAAATATGTGTAGAGAGCTGGATTCATAGAATGAATGCGAAGAGAAATTCGTAAAATAATTCAGAAACCTACAAACGTATGTATAAATACAAAAAAGCACACATGAGAGATGAACCACCACCTAATCATCATCATTGAGATTTCTTTTTGGAGCACATCAGCCCAGCGAAATCCTCTTTTTGGTCATGCACTCTTAGTAGTATTAAACTGTTATGTGTATTAACAAAAGTAAGTAGATAGAGAGATACACACACACAGAGAGACAAGCCAGACATAAGTACAAGTATTCTCCTTCAAGTGAGAGTGTACTTCAACGGCATACAGTACACATACAACCAGCACAAAAGAGACAGTTAGCCATAAACAACCGAAAAAAGAGAGAGCGAAATGGCAATCCATAAAAGATTGCGAGAGAGATGTAGGTAAGTTTGCTCCTCTCTTCTAGTATTACTACAGATGCAATAATAATAGTAGCAAAATATGCTCTTTACTACTTGTTTTATTGAACCATCCCAACAAACAGCTAAAAAATCTATGTATGGATGTATCAACGCACGTTCAATCTCCAGCAGTAACAGGAGGCATAAATATGTATAACCTTTTTTTCACTACTACATATTTATACTCTCTCACTATCTATAATATTTGTACAAAGCTACTGTATATGTTATATAAGCTAATACACACTTCTCATTTGTGGGAAAAAGTGAAAAGGAGATTTTTATTTCCATGATGGGCAAGATGATTTTCAGAGTTTAATACAGCAGAGCTTTTTCTAATTCCATCACTTTCACTTACTTTTACGTTTTTCCTTGGCCATTTCCTCTTGTTTTTCACTACTGTTGCAATGTACATTACTCTTTTTAAAGTACTTTAACAATATAGAAATTTCCTGATGCACTACTTTCTTTAGACGTTAGTGGCAGTGTTATGTATTTTGTGTGCGTTTCTTGGCTACTTTGAGAGAAAGTGAAGGAGAGAAAGATCTATTTACTGTGTAAAAGAGACTGTCTCTTTCTCTCGTTTTTCGTTTCCTCTTCCCATTCAGGGTTTATAGCTTACTAGAGAATGAATTCATTTTCTCCTCTAATCTTTTCTGTCCAAGTAAAGCCCTATACACACACGGGCACAATTTAATACTAGGAAGTACACGTACACATATATACATACCTTCGTTTGTAAAGATGTATGTTTATTATACAACGCTTTGTCCTTATAAGGCCGAACACGTGAAAGTGAATTATGTGGGAAAATGGATGGTTGCATTAAAATGTTAGTTTTTGTATCAATTCAATGATGTGGTAAATGTGTGTGCTTGAGATATTAAAGTGCATATCGTCATCATCAGCAAAATATATTTCTGAATCATTTATAAAAGCAAAGAGATTGTGTTTGTAGACAAGTATTTATATACTTAAATTAAATATAAATGTGGACCCTGTATATACACAATAAGTAGAGGAACAATCTGAAACTAACCACCACCAGCAGCAGCATATTTATTGTTGCATTTTCGGATTCATCTTTCTAGAATGTTGAAAAACTAAAAGCAAACATAATCTCGCTCTTCATTGGCATAAAAGTTGTTTGCTTTTTGGAAGTTACGTGATTGTACAAGTAGAAAAAAACAAAAAGTATTAACAAGTGAATAAAACAGTAAGTATATATTTTTACATAAACACAGTAATACCTGTCATATCAGGAAATTCCAAATGCTCAATGATATAATGTGATATCATTTGCCACGAAGTTTGGATTGAATTTTCAGGGCTATATGTACACATTACCTATATGTGTATATAGAATAGTCATTTGAAAACTAAATGACATGAACTAGAAAGAAAAACTAGTTTGTCCAAAGTGATGTCAAAAACTTAATATAAAAATCACTAATAAATCACTTATTATTAAATGGGATATTTTATTCAGAGTCCAAATTTTAAATTACAATTTCATATTTCCCATCCGTTTCTATAAAAAGTTGGCTATATATATTTTGTGTACATACTTCAACGTCTGGACATATATACATCAAGAAACGAGAAAAATTTAAACAGTAAATGATGACCTATCGGAGATCGTTTCCGATTTCAAAATATGGTATCAAAGTGAATGTATTCAGCGTTTTTACTATGTTCTGCTCATACAAATTCTGCTCCATTTTTACGTTCGAATCACCCATAAATTCCCATCCTAGAGAAAAATACGAGTTGAATGGAATAAAAAAGGGAATAAGAAAAGATGAAAAAGGGAAGTGAAGCAGTGAAAAGTTATTCCATTTTTATGTTTGAATGAATGTCTTCACATACCAGAAACCAGACAAGTCCTCTCGCTCTTGCTATCCTTTGCATTCTAAGTCATCATCATGACCATCAGCATTCACATCGTCATGTAATAATCATCATCATCTACTTTTTCTTTCCTCGTTTTCATAATCATTTTCAGCATCATAATGAAGATTTGAAGCCTAAATGCCATTGAAAATGATTTTCCTCTCCTTCTCTTCCACGAATTCTGACTATTTTTCTCTTCTTGCTTATGACAAATGTAGATGCACACGGGTGTTGACGAGAAAAAGGCATGTAAAATCAAACAATATGGGGAAAAAGCGTCATCATCTCCTTGTTCACTCTCCTTTAAAAAAGCTAACCTCTTTCTTTTTTGGTTCTTTAGGAACAATAATATCTCATCTTGTATTGTGTGGTGCGGGTAGTCGTAGTAGAAGGATAATATCTAGACTTTCTCTCTCTCTCTCTCTCTCTCTGTCTCCAATTCTCTAATAAAAGTCCCTAAAAATGCCACACAACTGGGAAGTCCTCTCGTTGTTTCACGACTTAAAACGACTAAGCATATCTATGTATCTTCCAACTACTTTATATTACTATCATTTTCCTACTTGTACCAGTGCTAATGCCACTGTCATCACACCGTGGTAGAAAAAATGGTTGTGGAAGAAAGAACGAGGGAGGTGACTGCGAAGACACGGCGACCAGGAAGAGAAAAACTTGTGAGAGATATCTGACATAGTATACCAGTCTTTCTATATCCATTATTTCTTGTTACAAGTGCAGGATCATCATCGTTCGTTCAAAGCTGTAGAGAGAAGTAATCATCATGGCCATGATCATCATGACATCACCATCTTCATTTTACTCAAGATTACTGTGTAAGAAAGACTCCTGTTTGGCCAGTATCACGGTGTAGCTTCTTTTAATGTTCATGGCTGGCTGAATTGGAGTGAAGTGGACCGGAGACTTGGTGATGTGTATTAAATGATGTAATACACAGTAGGTAAGCTTGATAGCATGTCTTAGTGGCTCTTTAAATTTGTATGAATTGCCGATACCTACTACATTACTTCTACATACATATACTCAAAATAATCGGTTTTGGGGTAGCGTGGATCACAAGAAAAAAAACAACAGAAAAATACAAAAGTTTGGTGTAGTATACAAAGTAGTATACTAGTCAAGCGGAAAGAGAACCCGCGAGGCCATTTTTTTCTATTCAGTTGTTTGTGAACGGAGGGAATTGGAATAAGTCTTTTCACTTTTCTCTGCTCGCTTTTGTCCTCTTGTGTGTTTGTCACTTTTCCCGTTTTTGTAAAGATATCTATACATTCATCAAGGATTATTCTTATTATTTTGCTGGGATCTCGAAATATTTTTCTTGCGTCAGCAGTCACATTCATTGTTTCACTGTTTTATTTTATTATTATGATATGCCTGATGGGAATTAGTAGACGATGAAGTGGGAAAGGCTGCACAGTTTTCTCTCACTTCTCAACCAACGACCGAGAAGCCTAACTTTTTTCTTCAACTTTTCTTTTATAACTTACAAGTACGCATTTAAGCAAGTATACATACATATACACTAACATACATGCATAATATTTAAACAAATAATAATTATTATTATTATACCTGTGACTGCAACAGCGTTTCACCATTTGAAGCACACTACTTGCTTTTTCCCTTCGCTAAGTTTAAGAATCACTTTTAATTCACTCCTTTCCCTTCTTTATCTTCTTTTTTATGACTATACAAAAACGTTTCATTGCTACTTCTTTACGATCTTCTTAATATACACCTACAACCAAGTAGCAATAATATTCGTGTTCTCCCAAGAGCATTTTGCCTTTTCATCGTCTTCATCCTTTCATTTTCGTAATTTGTCAACGAGTTACTTTAAACAGCTATTTCTGGTGTGATGTTGGAGGTCATCTTATCTTTTCATCTGAATGTAATATGCCCAATATACACTACACTACAATATGCAAAAGCCAACAAGGATAATGAAATAAGGCAAAACTCAAACTACTCATTTTTTTCTGCAATTCAGCAACGTGCTTGATATTACATGACCGTTTTAATTTTCGTCTACATGTGTCATGTGGGAACATGGGAAAACACGGGTGAAATAAGAACAACCCTTTACATATGTTTATTCATGTAGCGAAATAGCGTCGCTGTATAAAACACGTAACTTTAGCATCCTCATTGTCAAAGAAGCAGGTATGTAGTCAAGTTTTAAATGCCTTGAGACATTTTTTTAGGATTAGTTCTAGAAACACGTATGTCTCTTACATAATATATGTTTATATGCATTACTTTTAGTGCGTCGGAAGGACAAGAGCTCTGGCACTCTTATTCTTCTTTACATAAAAACTAGTACAAAGTACTTAAACCATAATTTGTGCTTCGAGCGTAATAAAAATTATACTGACACTATTCCAAGTCAAGTGACAGATGCAATTTTATCCAGGATCAGTATACATATTTTCCATTTATATTTCATTTTATTATCACACTGGTTGCATTTCATTGTCAGAAAGAGGCATAGCTCAGCTTTAATTTTGTACGTAAATTATAAAACTTTATTCGAGGAAAAACAGCCAAGAGCAGTGATAAAATTACCTACTTAACACTCATCGTAATGTTTACTATACATAAGAGTTCCATGATCTACATACATATGTACGTGTAATGTTTTCGTACAGTTTTCGTACAGTAAAAAAGATTAACTATATTGTGTTTATTTACTAAAAATTTCTATTCTACAGTTCAAAAACGCAAGACTTTCATCTTTTTATGACTTCTTCATGACACACAATCACACAAAGGATCCCTGATATTGGGAAGGAACGCGTAAAGCATATTTTTAACATTGTCGTTTGCCGTCGCGTCGTTTCTCCATTTTTTTGGTGTGGTACGGTTGACAACTTAGATAGAAAGAAAAATATAAGTATTCAAAGAAGTTGTATGAGTAACGCCATTACTAAGGACTGCGTGTTTTGTTTCATTACAAAACATACTGTTTTTAGTATCTGGGAAAAAATCGGACGGACTGTCAGATATGAACGATAAAATATTTGTATTTGACATGGTGTTTATACTAGTCGAGTATAAGTGTAACTACATACACAGTCACACAAGTAAAACAACAACAATAATATGGAGTATTAAACACACATTTTCAGTTATCGATGTGTGATGTCAGTATTGTTCTGTAACTAACAATAAGTTTTATAAGTATACAAGAAAGGATTTTTTCTGGAAAGACGTGAAGGTACACAAAGTTTTATTTTTTGCTGATCTCTAAGTTTCCACTTCATCTCTTGCTTTTTCCATCATATTTTCTTTTGTAATAGTTTTTTTCCTCTCCGCTTCCTCTTTTTCTCCTGCCACCACTTTTCTCTGTTTCTGCTATATATGGAGATGGCACTATTAGAGAAAGTGATGGTATAAACTTATATAAGTGAGTATTGTACAAGTGACTTTTTTCCTTTCTTGCTTCTTTTTTGCTAATACTCTGTTGCAGCAGTTTACCTCTGAGTTTGACTAAAAGCCGACACTCATGATATAATGTACTTATGTTATGTGTATGTGTGTGAGTGAGATTCACGAGACTTCTTTCCAGCTAATCTAATTGTTTTCTGCACCCATCCCATCCCATATATTTATATATCCATATACTCCACCACTTTATATATATTTTTTATTTTCTCTCCATGAAACTGAGTAATTCTAATAACAAAAAGTGAGTTACATTTATTGTTCCCCGACAAACTAGCAGAGACAAAAAAAAGAAAAAAGGGAAGTTGCCTCGTAGAGAGAAAATGTGAGAGTTGCTGCTTCTGCTGCTCACATGCAGAAGAGAAAGAAAATAGCATTCCAAGAAGAAAAGAGTTCTTTTCTGAGGAAAGTGCTGAGGATAATGTTGCTTGTGCACGGTTTTGTGTTGTGCTATTACCACCACCAGTACGGCCACTACTATATCCACTACAACTGATGATGTTTCTTTACCGTAGTGCATAACTTGCTCTCTTACTTTGTATTCTGGTCTCAGACGATCCCTGTATTCACCTCGATAAAAAAGTGTGTTATTTTTTATATGACAGGCACACACACATACATAATATGTGTATATTCATTTAAACCTATTTTCCCAAGAAAGCCTGATGGTACTGCTACCACTGCTGCTGCCACTACTGTTACATTTTTACGAAAATACAGTACCTTTGTTGCTAAAAATAAAGATTGAAGGAGTCTCATCTTCTTCTGGTCGTCGGGAGAGCTTAAAGTATACAAAGAGAAGGAGAGACAGAGAGCAAACATAGCATCACAATAGCCGTTTCGCTGCTCATGATGATGGTGATGGCGGTGTTAGGGTACACACTAGCCATAATAACAAAAAAGACAATATTGCATTTGCCATATATTTTTCACGTTTTTTTCATTTTACTCTGCCCTGCCAGTTTTTCTTTTGTGTTATTGCCACACGATCATATTTTTTTTCTCTAAGAGAAAAGTGTGGAATGCACAAAAGGGGAGGTATCCATTGTTATCTACTTATTTTGTGCACAATACCACTTAACTAGTGCTAATGCAACGATCAGCTACACAATATTATATGTTAGGTGTACAAGATTATCCTCCTGTTTTTTTCTCTTTGGATGAATGACGCAAAACAAAACTATTTTCTATTTTATATAAATACTGTCAGGTACAAAAAAGTATTTCTATATACTGGACCAGTTTATTCCTATTTCATATATATATTTTTTACTTTACACTGTACAAGTAAATGTTTATCGTCACTCCTTAACAAAGTCATGAAGCTAAGTATAATGAATGCATGGTAAAGGAGCAAGTTGGTCTATTTTAACAAAAACATAGTTATGAGAGACGTATGATATTTTAAGCGACTCTTTTTTTCCCAACCATACGACGTGTACAAACAACAAAAGAATTTTCACCAATTTTCATCCTTGAGAACGAGTATACGACCAAGAGACATTGCATGTGAGTTAGTTTTGTATAGAAAAAGTCTCCGAGATATAGCAGCTGTAATGGAGTTAGTTGGTGGATAAATGTAAAGAGGTAGCAGTCACCAGAAAGCAAACCAAACCAAACCACTAAGCAAGCCCTCCAGCTGTGAGACAACTGCTCCTTCTGCTTATAATATACTACTTCCTCTGTCTTCTTCTTCATCCCATTTTTTTTTTTCGTGTGATAGGAAGCAGCAGCCGTATTTTCTATAATGAACACATAATAAATATAATAGACTTTTAGTCATTGTTTCTTATACACACACATCGCAAACTGACGCTTCGCAGTGATGGTTCTGCTACTTACTATATTCACTCACTCACTAAGTCAATAATACAACAGCAGTATGTAGAACATATATAACAATATGTGTGTAGATATTGAATTAATGATGGTATTAATGTATATATGAACGCATATCAAAATTTATCCTTTTACTTTCTCTCTTCCTCTCTGTCGTGCTTGCTTACCTTCATTCTTTTTGGTACTTGAGTTGCATTCTTCCTGTGTGATACTTTTAGTGTGAGAAAGTAAAGTCAACATTTTGCTAAGGAATGCTGCTATGCAGCCAATACTAGGACACATATTTTCGTCGCCTAAGGGTACTTATCTATTCTCTCAAAAGAAACATTATTGCGTACACACTTGCATGAAAAGCAAAAGTACTGATAATGTGTATGTGAGTATGCCAAAATGATGAAGAATTCGTTCTAAAATATTTCAAAGACGTTACCTTGCTTTCCTTGAAGAGATTTTGAGCAAAGAAATTATCCTGCAGGTTTTTCTCTACGAGAATGACTACGAGGAATTGTGTACATAAGTTTAACTTGATCTCTGATATATCAAATTCATTTTATTTTTCAGTACACTGCTTCAACAACACATCATATATTTATCCCTACATATTTGTATCAGAAGGTGTGTATGTTTCGTAGATTTTTTTACTGCTTTGTTTGTGTCAAACTAACAAGACAGAAAGGTAGTGGGTGTTTTAGATCAACCTGATTACTAGCATGTTACAGTCGTCCATACTTTTGTCATTTGAACTTGACCCCGAGAAAGTCGTATGGGAGATATAATTGTTTTGCTACTCAATAAATAACGATATACGTATGCAAACATGCTTAATCAAATATTGGCACCATTTAGATCTATTTTCTAAATGAAATTTTCAAAATTATAAGGGAGCGATAATTAGGTACACACTAATTTTATTCTACTGCAGCTACTTCAGCAAATACAACCAACAAGTTCTTTGTTTGTTTTTCATGAAAAAAAGGAAAGCTTCGTATTTCATCTCTGGCAAAAGTAAAATATATACTTATACCATCAGTCTAGATTTATAACTGAAGAAGATGTGACGTAGAAAGTTGATTTTGTGTGTTGGGATTCCTGTGCTTGGGTTTGGTTGCGGCATGATATATGTATAAATTTGCGAAATGATCTTTTAACGGATTGATGCATGAAAAAAACTACCTGTCTAACATACGTACATACGTTTTACATACTATAAAATTACAGTTTTGATCTTAGTTTTTTTTTGAAAATCCTGTAAATTCGATACTTACTGATGGCATAACATAACTACACCACTGATGAGGAAAAGAACAACGGCATAGCAAGTGTGTAGAACCTAAATAAGTAGGTCGTTAAAATGTGTCCTTTTAAAACGTATAAAAGTTTTTCTCCGATATCACAATGTATCGTCTTATTCTTCCAGCTCACCACCTACCATCATCGTCCATATAACTTCGTATGTTTATCGGACCAGCTTTTGCCACTTCCTATTTAATACGTTACAGAAACTAAACTAAGCAGTCTCGCAGAGTCAGGAGAGAAAGCAGAATCATATACAACGTCTAAACAAAGTATGGGTTCAGCAGGGTTTTTTGTGTGTTGGAGTGACTGTTGTTATATCTGCTTAGTTATTTGAGCGAAATGAATGGATGTGAATAGTTGAGGTGAAAGCTGAGATGGAAAATTTGCTGGGAACTAAAAGTAGAGATTTTCTATGCATATTATGTCCGTCCTCAGAGGCGATAAAATGAATCCCCTGTCTCAAATATGGTAATGACTGAAGGAAAATGGTGGAACATGAAAAGTCGATTGCACAATTCAAACTTCTCTCCTTCTCTCTCTTTCCTTCTTTTCCTCATAAAGCACCAAAAAGTGTACATGTGTTTGGATATTGCGTTAGCAGAAAATAGCTCCATACCAAACATCTTCTCTGCTCCGTACACCATGGCGGCATGGCAGTCAGTAGCACCATCCGTGTCATATACATTCATGTAAACGACCATCGGTCCACACACCATCACAGCTTTAAGTATATGCCACCTTTTTTTGGGTATATTGAATGTGCTTTCGTAGAGATGGAATGGAAAAGAGAGAAAATTGAGACCGTTGTTTGTTTAAAACCAAGTAATATTGCTAACGAAGTCACTACGTAAATGAATACACGTGCCATACATATATGCTCTTACTGTATTGTATAGGCGCATGTAAAAACTCCAAGAGGAAGACTAATGTTAGATGTAAAATATAAAAAGGGAAACTTCTTTTTGAAAAATATTTACGATAAAATGTTACTATAATTCTGCCTCACACACGTTCATTTCTTTGGGAAAAGTAAGCAAGCAAGCAAAGCTGAAAGGCTAGTATTCTTAAACAAGCTAACAATAGTGACACACATCATATCAACTACCATCATCATCATCATATTTCCCTTGACAAAGTCGTATCTTTTTATAAAGTTAAGCAAATAAAGAAGGAGGGAGCTAGGTAGACACTATATCCATCAACAAACCTGCTTTTATGCATACCAAATTTTACCTTTCAAGCTGGTGAAACTCACGGAAGGAGCAAAATGCAAAATTCCTATTTTACTCACTCTGTCACAGCCCACTAGGCTCAATCTACTCTACACACGTACTTTACTGTGTGTGTTGTTATCCAAAAGTTTTATAGTAATCGTAACTGCACAACAACAGCAGTCAGTTGTAATAGTAGATTGCTTATTCTTTTCCTATTTTATGTACTTTCACATGTCGGTCAACAATGCGCACACAACACACATCCAACATAGAAGTATATTTTGTCAACAAAGTAAAATGTTTGCAAAGCATTGTATATACAAACATATGCTAACACGGCACAACATCTCTTACATCACATCTCTTTTTCTTCTCCACAGCCGTAATGCTCTAGAAGTGTTTCAGTTGAAATTTTGATATTTGGGCACAGCTGCAATGAAAATTTTGAAGAATCTCATGTTAAACCAGCTGCGAAGCAGTGGTGTAGTTGTTATATAAAAACAACAGAAGTAGTAGTAGTTTTGTTGTTCTGACTTACACAATCCAGTTACCAATTTTTCTCGCCAGCTTTCCCAGAACAAAAAATAAAATTTGGGAGTTTACTTGGAAAAGAAAATGTACAGAATGTTTGCAAAAGGTAGTTGAGGAAAGTCATTTCATTTTGTAACAACCGCTTCCTTCCTCCCACGCTGCTGACTGAATTGTTGGTGAACTCCAAAAAATAGTAGCAGCAGCAATAGAAACAACAACGACAGAAGGGGCATGGGCATTTACGTTGCACATGAAATCTAATTTCTTCACAAAAATGAATTAAATCCTCAAGCGTTTAACGTTAAAATTAGGACTTTCTAACCAAATATTAAAGGCCGGACAGGAGAAAATGTCCTGTGTTAGCATATTAACATTACATTCAACTCTTTTTATTTATTTACATATTTAGAATACATATACATACATCACCTTACAACAAAGTAAGCATGAACCATTCTGACACTAATTTTGAAGCAAATTATTGCAAAGTTTTGGTCCAAAGTGAATTTATTATTCTTTGAGGCAAGTAGTGAATGAACTTTTTCAAAGCTCAAGTAGCACATAAAACAGTTGGGAATTAAATAAGTAGTGTGGGAGTGTCCAGCATTGCACAGGCACATCAATTTACTGCTTTTATCATCACAATCAACAAAAGCACCATACCATTAAAAAGGTTATGTGTATATATTTGATACCATTTTTTTGCAGTTGTTCATGAAAAGGCGAATGTGTATTATGTGCATGAATATTCGTATATTATGATCATTGGCATTGTCATATCTCTCAATGTACACTCCCACATGTGAGCAAAACAGCAGTACTTACATATTGTGTCACAATTTTTTGATGAAAAATGAATGATATACAATTTTATATGCTTGCTTTGATTGCATGATCTTTTAACATGTAATATACGTACAAAAAGGAAATGAGAAATATAAAAAAGTTTCATTTCAACTTTACTCACGTGTGTGTTCTGACTTTGAAGAATTACTAAAAATCGTGATGTATCTCTTTGCGGAGAATTGGAGAACCTGAACCTATACCATCTTAATGTCAATGTCCATGTAGCTTATTTGTGTATACTCAAAATAACAATAACGGAACAATATTTCTTGGATTTACAGAGGAATTGTGGTTGTGGTGGAGCGCTGCGATAGGAGATGTTTGTATGCATACAGATTGCTAAAAAATATGAAATACGTTCAAAAATTGACAGCAGCACAAAAGTTATCAAATTATATTTCTAACATATACTAACATATGTATGAATACGTGCCATAAAATTTGGGGGCGTATCCGTATCCGAAATATTACGTTCATTGATAACATTGACATTTATTTGATAACAATGATTTTTTTGTAAATTCATATATTTTTTAATAAATCTATATTTTTTATTATGTAAGATTATTATTCTGTATTATGTATACTAATGTAAATAAACTTGTGAGGTATTATATTCATGCATGTATATTATGTTGATATTAAATAGCTGTCTTATTATTTGTTGAAAATTGAGATGGCTTTTGGCTATGAAGCTTAGTTGGAAGTTATCAAAGTTGACCATTTTTTACGGACTGAAAGGTAGCCTTTTATACTTCAAATTGCAGTGACAGACAGAGTATGAGAAGGAAATGAACTTCAAATCGGTCTAGAATGTGATAAGGGAAAGATAGTACAAATAAAATCAATGCACTATAGTGTCTAGTCTACCTAAATAGATTGCATTCAAGTTTTTCTATACACAAGTGAGTTAAAAAAGGATAACTAATTACTAAGTTGAACACATAATGAACAAGTAAAGGCATTTGATGAACCTAAATTAATTTACACTTACGCCACTCTCTAATCATCATTCGCTCAAGCTAATGAACAAAGCTGTTGAAACACAAACTATTTTTTATTCACCAAATAAATACTACAAGAGTGACAAGACCTACAATATAATGATTGCTGAGGCTGAAAGTAGTGCTGCCAATTTCTTACGTGCTCAAATTTATTGTTTTCCCAACTTCCTCTTCAGAACTATAGTGTATAGAATCAAATAAGAACGCAAAAGGTAGACAGCTAAATTATGTCCCATTTTTTTGTAAATAAAAGTGGAAAACTACTTTTAAATTAACAAAAAAAGTGTGCACGAAGCACGATGCAAATATAACTTTTATTAGAGGCACTTATTTCTTTACACTCTGTGTTGATAAAAATTTGGCACATATGCATATTCGACAATAAGCACATATTTAACTTGCAAATAGATTGGATAATACATCATCAGAGGTTGACTATACAATACAATCCTACATATTAGATTTTTTATTTGTTATAGTCTCCAGTTTTTTGTGACTTATTCAGATTCCTTACACGAACGAAAAACAAGGACATGCTCTGCAGTCAAAACGTTCACCACGAAATAAAATTTTAATTTCTTTTTCATCATTAAACCTTTCAGAGAAGCATAGGCATACTGACACTCTGCTCAAGCTTACTAAAAGACCAAGTTCTCATTTTTAAAACAATAAAAAAGTTTTTACTTTAACGCAAGTTTATCTTCGTTGTTGAAGAGAAAAATTTAATCAATAAGAAAATCAATAAAAAGTAAGTCCATTTAATATTGTTTTTCAAGCTCTACAGTATTTTTCACATAAGGATCCATAATGTTTCAAGAATAATAACAATAATAATAAATACCGATGTTTTCTATTTCCTTGTTGCTACTTATTTTTCATGCAGTTCTGAATGGTCATTTTTGTAAGGAAGTAGTAATTTCCGAGTGCAGTAGTAACATAGACGGAATAACTGAAACAGCTGGATGTGCGAGGGGAGAAATTGAATAAAATTTGTAATGTATGCAAACCAAGAAAAGGGAAGATGTATTATTTGATTAATTACATTATTATTCTTCTTTTCCTCCAAAAATCCGAAGAACAAGTTTCTAGGCTCCTTGAGGATGACGCAAAAGTATGAGGAAATAAAAGAAACTTCAAAAGCTTCAAAGTAGTCCGGAGAAAATGGAGAGAATATGTAAAAAAAAGTATATCTGTTAAAAATTAGAAGCTTTGCGTTACAATAGTAGTATACACATACATACGACATAATATTATATACAAAGTAGTATACAATGCACACACGTAACATGTACACTTATCTGCTGGCATTGTCAGTCAGCCAGCCAGGCAGTAATGTAAAGGTTTACAAAAGGAAACTGGAGAAAAGGAAAGAAGGAGCCAGAGCTGGAGAGAGTCTCATTCTTTTCCAAGATAAGTAACAATTCTTAAAATAGACCTTCATTGTAGCAACAGCAGCAGACCTACCACTTGGTAGCGGTAAAACTGACATGTCTCCATCTCTATCTTTTCTTTTCTCTCTTCTCAGCATCTCTTTCTCTCTCTCTTGCTATGTCCGTGGAGTGGAAATTATACCACTTTGCAGACTAATTTTAAACGTACAGATACATATTATGTATGTATGTATAACAGTCATACACTCATATCATTATGTATGTGTATCTGTATTTGTATATATTATGCTGTGCTTTTGGTACAGGAGGAGATAGAAAGACAGATTTGTGGTGCATAAGTAAATACGACATGCAGAAAGTGAGAGAGGGGCTGAGCACACAGCGCTTTTAGCTTAGCTTATAGCTTGTCTAAAAGCGTGGGTAAGTTTTAAATCTTCATACAACTTGCCCAGTCTTCCACTAAGGCTATATTCGTATTATTGTAATTCGCTTTCTCTTATTCTCATACCATCTTCATTTTCTCCTTTTTGTTCCTTCATACATTTCCCTTCTACTTCGCTGCTGCTACTCCTGCTGATCCGGTTTTCTAATTCCTACAAAAATTATTTCTGCTCTGGCAAAACCAGTCCTGTTTTGTAGATATTATTATCATGTAATGCATGTATAATATGTAGTGTACGCGTGTATGTGTGTATATGTTTGAAACACCAAAAATGTTTTTTTTGTGTGTGAAAATAAAAAGTAGGACTTGCTCTGCTCACTTCTCTTTTTGCAGAGTTTGTTTGACGTACACCTCAACGACACTGACGTCTTGGTAGTAGCACGCGAGTTTCAGTCACAGAGAGCCATGGTTTTGATGATAAAAGGCAAAAGCTGGAAGAAGTGGTAAAGGACGAGCAAGATAGAGAAAGACATTGGAAAATATAGTCGTTATTATAGACCGAGAGAAAGAGAAAGTGAGACTCGTCGTATTTGTACATAAGTAGAAGGCAGAGCAAGCAGAACAAGTAGACGAAGAATAAGTTAAGAGAGAGAGAGAGAGAGAGAGAAAGGAGAGAAAATAAAAGGAGCCTTGCATTTGCGAACAATTATCGTAAATATCTTTCCAGCAGAGAGGGAGTCGTCTAGTGAGTAAGGACAACTGCTCAAAATTCTCTGCATTCGTTTTCACACATCCCTTTCATGTCTTTCTTTTTCTGGGAGAGAAAACTTTCCTCTTCTGTCCCATAACTTCTCATTTGATAATTTGATTTCAGGACCGCTCACTGTACGTAGTACTTAGGTACTCACCACCACCACCCAAAGAAGATGAATAAGGAGAAAAAGCATGTACAAAAACATTAAGACGTATGTCGTACCTTCTTCTACTTTTCTTCTCTGTGAAAACTCGCTATTGCTGTGTGATACTATTTAGCAGAGAGACACCAACAGAAAAAGGCTGACGTGGAAAACCAGAAGAATAAGGAGAAAGAAAAGTAAAGAGGGTACGAAAGAGAGTGAAAGATGAGGAAAAGCAAGTAAAAGAACAAGTCATATTATTTTCTCCAGGAAAACGTACCAATACAAAATATTAGGGAATCGCACACATAAGAATAATAGAATAAGAATGAGATCGTTGTAAATTGCAGACATACCAATGTATTTCTCTAAAAAAAGAAGTGGTAGTGCCAACTGCAACTAAAGAAACTTAACATTTATCATCGTGTATGCACCAACGTATATATTTATTATTATCGCTATATAATATGTATACATGCATTCAGGGGCATGGTATTGGTACGTGAAAAATAGTGCAATATATGTACATACATACTTAATGTGCAATATTATATATTGGATATTATTGGCGCTCTTTTATTCCATTCCATTTTTCCTCTCAGAAAAGAATACCTTTTTTCTCGTTCTCAATATTTTTCATCTTCATCAGCATTGTCATCGTCATCATCATTACCGTCGTCCTCAACCCATCGTTTTTCTCTCTTTTCTCCTTCTTTTTCTCCTGCTGATGATCATGTACTACTGGTGTGCTCACTTTGTTGGAACAAGACGAAAAAAGTTGAACGCTTTGCAATTCCTTTGGAGTCGTCGTCGTCGTCATAGTCGTCATTCTCGTCGTTATGGTTTCCTACTTTTCCTCTATTTGCCCTACTGGTGCTACTACTACATAGTTTCCTTCTTGAATCCCAATCCAATATAAATTAATTGTTCATTCTCTAGAAATTTCATACTTTCTCTTGACATGAATTTCTCTAGAGGATTTGTTGATGATTGTATTATTACAATTTTGGATGACAACACAGCCACCATTTTCTATTCTTGTTTTTCACTTCATCGAAGAAAACGTCGCTAGAAAAGGCGCTAGTGTGTGTCCTCTCCTTTCTCTCTCATATCATAAGTTACTTTGTGTGTCGCTTTCACTCCTTCCACTTCCAATCTATTATACCATCTTTAACGACTGCTATTGGCACGGCAATATATAAATAAATATGCACGAAATCTCATATTCACAAAGTACAAATGAATTCATGTAAACACATAGTTATAGTTTTTTATATGTAAGGCAGGGATTCCTAATAAAAAAAGGCAGAAAATTGACTTTTTTCCCTTTTACATCCAAAAAAGACAGTGATCTGTTTTCAGGTAAAATTGTTTTCAGACTTAAAGGAGACACTACCACTATATTGCTGTTCTATTAAGTATTCTTGGTGTTCGAGGGTACAAGTAACTTAAGTAGGCTTTTCTAGAGATTCCTTTATCAAAGAGGAAAAACACCGTATGCTTTATTGTCAGCCTAATTTGTTATGATGAGAAGAGCGGATACGGATGGAGAAAACTTCGGCTATCAACTCTCTTTCTCTCTCTAAAACATTGCCATTACTATTATTCTATGCGGCTATGTTGGGTTGCCTATTAAGATAATACCTACCACATGTTAGTAATATTGTTATGCCCTGCCTAACATGTTATCTCTCTTCCACATCTCACTTTCTCTCTAGTCGACTTATTTACTTAACATTGTCGTGCATTATTGCTCATGACAATTCTGGCGAAACGTGAAGGAACAACGTCTTATCTTTCTCTCTTACACACATATAAATAGCAGTATGGATGCGTGGTGAGTTGTGATGATCGGAGGATATACACACTCTCTCATTCTGTATGTGTGTAACCATTTTACTCCAAGCACGAATAACTTTGCGAGTAGGAGATTAGTTTTAGTTTTGTGCTTCGTTTCATCAATACTCATCCAAATAGACAGCATGTTCGTTGTTCGCATGTACGGCTGACTGCTACTTCTAGCTTCACTGCTCAAAAACAACAAAGTTATTTGTGTAAATGGCTCTCTCTCACTTTCAAGGTTCGGGTTGAATGCCACATTTTACGATGTTGGCTGGTTGGCTGGGGGATGACGCGATTGTTTAACGCATTGATGGACAAAAACATTACCACAAAATAGATAAATTGTCTACAAATACTTGTACTTGATTAATAGTACTTGCCTTTATCAGATTTTTCTTTTTATATTTTTTTATAAACTCGACAAGATTTTGCTTTATTAAAAATTAGAAAAGAATGGATATTTTTAATGTTTAATGAGCCAATAAAAAACTTAAATTATCAGAAAGATTAGACCAAAGCAATCATCCAAATGTCTAAGAAATGAAATGGTAACAAAAAGATAAAATCATTTCATGATAACAAGTCGTCCTGAAGTTTGAATTTTTTCATGCTTTTCCTTTTTCATTCTTATAATTGTTCATTATTTCAGTAATAATGCTAATCTTAAATCAGCCAAATACACTAACAAGAATAGGTTATCTTACTCTCCCTAAGCCTCGCAGTATCATATTTTTCGTATTAGATATTGTGGACGGAGAAAGCATATTTTTGCTGGCACCACGGGACCAAAAGAAAACTTTCCTTGTGAAAGCAGTTTTATAGCTAGTGATTAAATATTTCGCATTTACCTATATACTTGGATATGTTATCATGAATTTGCATTTTGTGACAAGCTGTATCTTGATTTGACTATGCTATAAAATAATAGGCAAAAACGTATATATTCGGTTTTTATGTCGTCATATGTTACACAAGCGCGGTTACAACTTTGTTCCAATCAAAAATAATAACTCCATGATCGTGGCAAAATAGCGTACACACTTGAAAGATGAAAATTTACATCTATAGCTCAACATAAAGTAAAAGTGATTCCTCGACTGCGAGAAAAAGAAAATTTTAGACTATCATCGATTCAAAGAAAAATTTATGTGGTTAAAAAGGAAACAACCACACAAGTTAAACGAGCGAAACAAATAAGGGACAAAAAACTTTAAAGTATGCACAGCATATAGTATAGTATGTGTGTGTGCCTATTTTTATACACTTGAAAGTTTTATCGCCGAGGCAAATTGTGTGCAGAGAATCAGTATGTCAGTATAAGTACATAACGACTCTTTCTCTCAGAGAGATGAAGAGGAATAAGACGATCCATGTATTTAAAGAGAATTGAATATTTTCCACCATCCACATCTGCAGTAAAGAAAAAAGTTGATGTTAGTACTGATGTGTGTGTTATGTGCATGTTGTACAGGATGAAAAGTAAATGGTATGCTGGTTTTATATGTGCTCTGGGATATGTAGTAATGCACGAATACTTGCATACTTTTATTCCTTTCAAATTCAGACAGACAGACAGACCATAATATAGAGTACTTTACCATGATTATGTATGCATTACGTCTTTGTTCGTTATCATATTTCGTTTCTCCAATTTTATATTACGCAATACAAGTGACGGGAGATGATAAAATATTATATGAGCTGTGAAGACGAAGGGATCCACTCTGTTTGCAGTACCGATGAATACTTTCCCGTTTTTTCATGACTTACAAAGGAAAAGTAATCCTCCATTTCCCTTTCCTTTCCTCTCGCTCTCCATTTGTATTTCGATCTATTCATGTAGATGTATTACCAGATATCATTACAGAATCGGCACGATACCGTGACTACTCTAAGTCAGCTTTTAAAATATTTTAATCCTATTATTGGTGTTTAAAATCTCGTTTCAGATTCTCACCCGAAAAAAACTCTAATATGAATTACATAATACACTACATGAGATTTAATTTCTCAGAAAGAAAAGCTCTAACTTAAATAAGCAGCTAGATTTCACAACCGGACCACGGATGTTCTTTTTTACGTTTATCAAATATACTTCATACTGTATGAAATCTGCTGTTGAATCTGCTTCACTGTTAATGGAGAAAATTTATTCCTGGAAAACAAGTACTCATGATCCATCATATTAAACGGCAGTGGTTGTAGACTTCCTCTCACTTTCCGTTGAATTCAAGCTATAGAGTCTGTTTGTGCCCACAGGATTTTCAATTTGAAAGACAAAAATATTTCATATCTCTCTATCAACATATAACAAAACATGGAGCCTGTAACCGGTGCACTTGAATGTATCCTAAAACCATAAGCATTCTCCTCTCTGACCCTTTAGTACAGAAACATTTTCTCCTCCTTTTGTACAGGAATATCAAAGTTAACGAGTCCTCATTGTGCTCAACATCTAAGCAACATTAGCTATAAAAGTATTCAATACCAAACCAATTTTTTACGTACACAAGTGAAGCTATTTCGAGGAAGAGTACATTTTCCCTCTTTTGAGATAATTTGAAACATTCAATTTTATATGAAAACATTAGAGAGAGTAAAAAGGAAAACCACAAAAAAATAAATCGGGCAAACAAATATATTGCACACAAGACACGTGATATTGTACCTATTACCCACAGATGGAGCATCTAAAATGGCGCATCCATAAAGATATCAATCCTAATAGCTGGTAAAATAAAATTCTATTTTTTGAGTGTATGGTACATGTGTGCATTCTTACAAACATCTGAGTAAAAAGGCCAAATTCAGCAAATAGTGAAAAGGCCATGGTGTGATTGTGGAGGCTAAAGGCTGTTTTGTCGTAATGAGGATTTCATGGTGAGTTGCATTGTAAATATACACTGACAGGAAAAAGAAGATGACGAAAAAGGAAATAAAAGAGTGGGAGAAAGGAAAGATGTTGCTGTGAAAGAAAATGTACGAATTTCCATTGAATATTTCATGTAAATAAAAAACAGTTGCATAAAGTGCAAGCATGTCATTCTCAACTACTGTCAAAATACATTTACTCCAAAAACTTTTCGTTTCAACTAATGTACTTATTGATTGCTGTTATAGTAGTAGAAATATTAAAAAAATGTGTGTCGTTACATGTATCCACACATGTGCAACCAAAGAAACTTCAAAGTTTCAAAGGACGAATACAACATATTACTTAACCATCTATTTTGCTTTTATGCGATGTCCAACAGTCCAACATACAAACAAGTAGTGGCATTGATGAACTAAACTGAATATTAGTAGTAGAAAAGTAGTTCAAATTGAGGATATACACAACAGGTTTTCGAAGTGACCAATCCGAATTTATATTCTAAGCCAAATTATTATTTTTAAAAGGTCAACATAGTTATGAAAAAATGTCAATATCGTCTTTTCAAGACACTCATTTTTTATGCGTTCTATATTTTCCACTATCAGTTTTTTATGCAAGATATGTGCAGTAAAATAATCTGCATGTTGTGTGCAGTAGCAGCAGACGAACCAATATTATTACTTGAACACCATCAATATTCTCTCTTTCTAGCTTTACGAAGAACGGATTCTTTTCTTCGTTTTTTGGAAAAGTGACTCTGCTTTATAAATATTACATGCCTTCTCCTATTGGTACTGCTTCAAAATGTTTTATATAATAGACACAAAATTTTCATCTTCCTCCTTGCATTCAACTTGTACTATTTTTCTTTTCACGTTTTCCTTGCCATTTCGCAAACTTCTCTTTCCATCCTTCTATCCCAGATTTGCTTTCACTTTTTTCACTTTTATTTCTCTTGCTTGCGATCATTCTTACACTATCCTTCATCATCATTATCTTTACCAAGTCTTCGTTCTTTAGCTTTTTTCTCTTATTTATCTCTTCTTGGAATTTGTCCATATAAATTTCCACACATACACATATCATTCACGTATGTCAGTAACATCTGCAAATTCATTCATAGTCACAGCTACTCTCCAATCCAAGCAGATATCTAGACTACAAAAGTCGCATACGTCTTTTTCTCTCTTGCTTTCTTTCACTCCAAATAATACTTAGTTACCAGAAAGAAAAAAGGGAAATGGTATAAAAGCTTGGATAAAAATGCTGAGATTTTTATTTTGGATTCTCTATCAAGTTGTTAAAGCTAAAGAACGTAAAAGAGTACGAATTCATGTATTTCATTGTGAACACCACTAAATGTACAAATATGGTTTGTAAAATAAACGAAATGTGTGTATAAAAAAACTCAAGGTAACACAAAAAAGTAAAAATAATTGTACCTGAATTACATGTATTCGAGAAAAAACAGATAACCTTCTGCTTACTGGATATCATGGTTTTTTACGAGGTGAGGCCGAGGCCAAACCAATAGGATGTGCATACGTACAGTAGTCTCAGAAAGCGCGTCTCTATACTTTCCCCTCATACCTGGTCGGTATATATTGAGTTTCGGTTTTGCTTTCTCTCTCCATATATATGTGTGTGTGCTTTCTTATTTCTCCTTGGCTCTAAAGGGACTCATCTAATGCAACTAGGTTGGTCCCATTACGATAGTTAGTCGTGACATAAATAGGAAAAAGAGCATAAAGAAGAGGGTTGGTGGTTAGAGGGGGAAATATAAAAATACCAGTGCAGTTACTACGATGATGGTTAATCGTTAAAATAGAGCAAATGTAATAGGTACAGAAAACGAAAATATTGGTTGAACATATAGAAGAGACAGAGACAAGGGAAAGAAAAAAATGTCAGCTTGTTTCCAGCTCCGGACGGATGAGTATTAAAAGTTCGAGATTGGGAGTGAAGATGAATGTACAGACACGGACGGAAAAACAACAGAGTTTGACCATTGCCACCACCATATGAATACACAGTAAAATGTGTGAGTGCTTTTAGTAAGACTTGTATGTTATAAATGAAGAAAGAGGAAAAGCTTGCTTTCGTTTTTTACAAAACTATAAATACAAACAGGGCATCAATACATATTTATTATGTGAACCATTATGAGATCACTTACGTAAAATAATATACTCATGCGTACAATCCATACTCATTCCAGAATGAATAAGAATGGTCAAATCGAAACTTTTTTCGAAATACTAAGTTTTGATGACGGAAATAAAAGGATAAGAAAAAAGGTCTTGCTAGAACTGTTATAAGCGCACAATGCAATAATAAATGCAATAAAGGATATGATATACATACATAGGTACAAACATTTGTTTGCCATTTAAAAGTTTGTGACAAAAGACGATGCATTTACCCTGTTCTTTTTAAACACATGTCCGTAGTTTATTATGACTCGCATAAATTTTGGGAGGGAGTTTTTTTTAATCAGAAGGTTTTTTAAGATACAAAAATACAATTTCCAGCAGATAGTAGTTCTAGAGGAGACAAACCCCCTGCAAACATTTTTATATAATCAAAATCAATAAATACAACTGCATTTAAGAATAGCTAGAAAATTTAATTGACTTGCTGTTCTTTTCACTTTTTGCATCAATCGAAAAATAGTTTAATTAATCTGTTTTTTTAATTGTAAAGGCTTTTAATAAAAACTGAGTACAGCTGTTGCAATCATTTCAGGTTACATTTAGTTTGGTTAGGAAAATATTTTTTTGGTAAAAAATAGCAAGGTGCAAAAACTTACTCCACCACAAGGGAGTTGAGACCATTTATTCAGACATAGTACGTATGTACATACATTTTGTAGAGAAAAAATGCTTGGAATGAATGGGTAATGTTCTCAAAGCGCACTACCATGCATAGCAAATATAGTAGTGTATGAATCTGTTGGGATTTTGCAGGAATTTATACACATATCTTGCTTCATGTTTTGATACTACAGAATCAAAAGTTTTGTTTGCCATAAAAAATGCCACTATAAAAATATATGAATGTCCTTATAAATGCCTTTAAGAATTTCCACTGAGTGTAACATACGTCTACAGCAACGAGCATGAATTTCTCCTAAACTAAAAAATTCTGTTAATACACTTTCAATTTATATTAGCATAGTTTTGTAACCACGACCTCCAGCTTCCATTATTCTCTCTTACTTTTCCTTTTTATTCTTATAAATCACCACATTCCAAGCCTCCAGCCTTATTTTCATCAAGCGAATGAAATGAAAAAGATAGTTATTTGACAACGGTTAAGCCATTTGTGAAATAGGGGAAA
Source organism: Entomobrya multifasciata (assembly GCA_034693345.1). Lineage (NCBI taxonomy): Eukaryota > Metazoa > Arthropoda > Collembola > Entomobryomorpha > Entomobryidae > Entomobrya > Entomobrya multifasciata. Next base: position 15,803 of record JAQFXM010000607.1, on the reverse strand, counting down.
AAACTATAAACCTTTTTCAACATGATAGGAAAATGAATATTTTGTGTCATTTTAATTTAAAAGCTTTCTTTCATGCTAAAAAATCAATCTTCGTATGCATTTCAAATTATATTTTAAATTCAAAATTAGATTACAGAATTAATACTTTGAGAATGAGGATATCGGGTTAGGTTGAAAAGTAAGACTGTGATAAAATCAAAAAAAAATCTCTTTTTTTGTACGGAAACAACAGAGATATAAGGCGAACAATGAGCACACATTGTGTTCCATCCTCTTCCACAGTTTTTCTTTTTTCTTCTTCCTTCCTAATCTTTTCCGCGCTAAGATACTTTCGTCCTTGTTCGTCCTCACGCTTAACCATCACCGTCATGAGTCTCCAAGCAAGTAAAACTATAGATATAGTTTAGGTACTCCACTCAACTCACAGTTTCTTTTTTATTCCTGTCGTCTATTCTTTATCCTTTCTGAAGTCCTCCTGAAGCTGCACTTTTTTCCTTAGCTAACTTTTACCCTTTTATTCTCATATGACCACACACGAGCCTAAAGAACTCTAGAAGAAGTAACTGATTCTCTTTATAAATCAGGTATGTAAATATACTTCCAAAATACTTCTTTAATTTTTAAAACTTGCCTACACTATAGCACCAACGAAAGGAAAAAACCGTCACAAATATTGTGGCGCCTATTGTGGTGCCTTTTCAAATGTATGTTACCAACGCGTGTAGAATGTTCAAGTCGCCGGAAAAGAAAAGAAGAGAGAAAAATGTGAATTTCCACTTGTTGTTGTCTATGAAGAAGACAGAAAAAAATTCAATGTGGTATGGGGAACCACCATCATCATCACCAGAAGTATAAGCACCAAAGAGAGAGAGAGAGAGTATGAAAAAATCGAAAAGAATAGGGAAAAAATCTTACTGGTTTGGTTTTTGTTCCTTCAAGACTTCCGACAAAAAATTGTGCCGTGACTTTATTCCAAATTATTAGAGAAACCCTTTGACAACAGCGGCATTTTACACAGAGCTCCTTTGCAATCATGCCATAAATTATAGACAAGGAGCAAAGGAGCGACTAAAAATCCCTTTTCGCTCTTTGCAAAATGCATTAAGTAAAACTGCCTCTCAAGTGTTTTGTGTGTAAGTGTGTAGTAAAAAACGGAAGTCATCATCACACAATGATGTATACGTACGTAGACTACGGATTCACACAAAAGTGATTGGGAAACGTATAAGCGTTAATGCATCAAAACGAGAAAAGTGGATTGAGAGTATGTACATACGTTTTTTGTGAAAAGCGGATTTTACAAATTTCTATTATACATACGTAAGACGTATGAAGTGGTATCTCATGTACTTCTCATGGGCTTCAACAAGGCTATGGTGTATTATTAATATTATATTCATATTAAGTAATGTGCTTAATACGCTAATTTCCTTCCGTTCCTGTTTTCTATTTCATCGGATTTTTTTTTCACTTCTTTGAAAGCGCTCAAGACAGACATAAGTGCTTTCACCAGGTTTCTCCATGACAGTATGTAATAACGGATTTAGAACAAGGAGCGAAATTTAAGTATGTATTTTTTTAAATTTTAGGCATTGAATTATTTCTTAGAAAATCTCTTATGAATTATGTTGAACGAGACAAAGTATTTTTTACGGATTTTTTCATAACAGTATTGAAAAACCTCTATTTTAACAGCATACATTTATATTATATTTTCAATCAAACAACTCGAGCAGCATTTCCTTCATAAGCTTAATTTAAGTACGGCTATTTTTAAACAAAATCCTTCTCCTGTTACACAAGTGTATATTATTTCCTGTGTCGATCAAAATCTTGATAGCTTTTCTGCGAAAAGTCTGGTGCAGATGCCGGTGGTAGTACTTAATCAGGAAACAAAAGTATGTGCTTAAAGTATCTACATGGCCCAGTTTTTTCTTTTTCTTCGGTATTAAGGGCGCAAAAGGAGATCATGGAGATCATGCGGATGATAATAGTGGTAGCAGAGAAGCTCTAGAAAAATCACTCTTCCGCACATCAAAACTTGTATATGTGTCTATATATCAACAAGATAACAAAAGAAACAAAGTCTGCATACTTTAATATCATCATCATCCTAAAGAATTATACAAGACAAGGGCAAAACTAAAACTTTTGTTCTTTCTTCAGCTAGATGCGAAATTCATTTCTTATCCTTAACTTTGACTCTGGTCTCATCATCATCATCATTTTCTTCCCTCTTTTTCTCATATGTCCTGATTCCTCTCCCACATCAATATCTTTTTAGACTTTCTTTGCTTCGCCGCTAATTAAGTCTTGTTGTTTTCTTAAATAAGCAATTTCCCTCGATCAACAAAGCAAAATTGAAAATTCAAGACCAGTTCTAATTAACATTACTTGCTTTACTCCTACGCAATGGTTTCAACAGGCTATTCGATAACTTTCTCAATACCATATTACAAAATTTAAAATGAAAAAGATCGGCACTACATACACAGATTTTGTATCTCTCTTTTCATTTTACCGTTTTATCAGTAAAATTTTCGTTAAAGCTCCTTAACATTCAATATGGAAAACTTATAGGTATAATTTTCATCAATTTGATATAAAACTACATATGTGAGCCAACATGTCCATGTGTACAAAAGAATGTATCAATGCATCTCAAACGTAAGCCACTTAAATGAATATACAAAAAATTGTAGAATGAAGTTTTTATTTATATATTTGATTTGAACAATTAACGCGTCAAGAAAAATGGGATAGCGTGAACCCCCTAAAAATCTCCTTTCTCCGTAAAACACCATAACGTAAAATGTAAACATCGTCTAGAACCCCAACACTAATTCATTGTTAGTCGGCACTCGACACTGCCATAACGCTCTTGCGGGAACTTACTGCGGCTGTGTTTTAAAGCTTGGTTAAGAAGAGTAGTTTTATTATAAAACAAAGATTTTTTTCTAGATAAATAAAAGAATTTATCTAATTTCTAAAGAAATAAAATAAATATAACACAAGTGGGCAGAAAATGATAGAGGGAAGGAGTTGAAAAGAACAAACAGTGAAAATAGCTGAAAAACTGGATTGTTTCTGTATAATTTAACCAGCTTATGTTGGCATTCTATCCGTTGCACTTAATTACTACTTGTAAGCATTTAAAACACCGCTTGTACTGTTCATTTTTGCACATGTGTATACCCTTGAGTATGTGAAAATATGTGCTACTTTACAGTTGCGCCATTTCTTTGAAATAAAAGCGAGTTTTTTATAAATAAGCTTTAAATTGTTTGCGAGAAAAATTATAATTTCTACTCATTCTTTCCACTTCCAAGAAATGTAAGAATCAAGGAAGCAGAAAGGACAAAATACAGAAATACAATGGGGAAATAAAACGTTTGTGTTTTTACTCTCCCAAGCTATCCATGATATGATGATACAAACAGTTCAGCTAGGCGTGGATACATAACTCGGGTTTTTTCAACTTAAATAATTGCCGCTACTGCTTTCTTGTGATAATTTAGAGAAAGAGTGCTAATCAAGGAACCAAATAAACTCAAATATTTTTTACATTGTCGCAATTACAGAATGCTACTTTTACAGCCTTTTTTGATAACTAAGAAAGAATTTCGATTTCCAAACATACACTTGCTAGCAAATGAAGCAAAATAAGTAGATCAAATGTTAGTAATGCATTTTAGTCCTTTTTCACTGGAAAGACAATGATGGCATTTTGAGCTTGGTAATCAATTATATAAAAGAATAAATGTATGTATATTCTATTTGCAAAAAAAACTTGGTTATGTTTGTGCTAAGCCATTGTTTTTGCTTTATTGTTTTTTAGCTTGCATAAATGCATGATATATCTATGTTTGTATGCAAGACTGTATATTTACCCGCATAACATACATTTTCATAGAGAAAAAGAGATTTTTTGGAAACAAAAGTGTTTATTTCCATCATGTTCCTAATTTTACTCACACATCCAGGCAGATACACAATCACCAGTGCAGTTCTCATGTGTATTGTATTGATGATGACCATGTGGATTCTTCACGGGAACTACATTACTCTTCCATGTTTATGTATATGCTTGCATGTATGCAGAAAATGTAATATAGTAATGACACGCTACTTTGTGTGGAACAGATATTAAATTCTGCAGAGAGTTGAATTTATGAGGTCTTCTTTTTTGCAATATATATTCATTGTATGTGCTGTGAACAAAAATACGTCTACCAGGATATAAAATGGGAGAGATTGGGATATATGGTAAATGAGTAGTAGTAACTCTCAGAAGTAATTTACTTGCACACATCCATGCACAAACATTCACTCATTCTCAATGAGAATACCACTCAATGAATAGCAACAATGATATATAGGGCCCGATTGTGCTATGTGTGTAAGTATGTATATGTGAACGAATGAGTGCTACGCATTTCAAAGTGGAAATAAAATACAATGGGAAACAGTGGTTGAGGATTGATTATTATTTTTCGTGGCTTGAATATTGAATAGCGGAATTATTTTTCCTCTGTGTAATATCTAGAGAGGGGAAGGGAGAGAGGGAGATTCACGAACTTTCTTATTACGGAATACTATGTACTTATTTTATGATGATGAAACTATGATACTTGAAAGTAGAGACTATAGTTGGAAAAGAGCGGCACTGTTGTGCTGTTGCTGTTTCCGCAAAAATGTCTTAAAATAGGAAATGAATGACCTCATACGTTACAGACATCAATAGACGGACTACATATCGCATCACACACGTCCTCGACTAAAAGGAACGTCAGACAGATGGAATACTAATAATAAAACTAACAACAATCATGTTGGGTTGAGTGAGGGCTGATGATGGTATGTATGGTATGGTGGTGGTGGTAAATGTTCACTGCCACCACAATTGATCGTGTATACAGCTATTCCACTAAACTAAACGAAACAAAGTATAAGAGTAAGAGAACATGCATAATTGTTATTCTTGTGCACATTCTCATCTTTTTGGAGAATTATAAATAGTGAATTGGAGCAGCAGCGTTGTCAATTCGCAAGAATTTTCCAAAGCTCTTGGGAAATTACTTGGTATGTTTTCCCCTAGACCCTTAGCTCTGCGTTGTTTGTGAATACACTTCCTCTCTCCAGCCTCCCTGCCACCACCACCAAGACCTATTGTTCTACAACAAAAGCAGTCAGTAAATTTAAGTATTAGTCGTAGTATCATCATCATGATCACCATTTTATATTGTCTAGCTTGAAAATTGTTACAGTATTGCACACAGACAGTCACTCTGTAATCTCTGTACACTGTAATCGTGTTCACGGGTTCACACCGCAAATTATTTATATTTGTACTTCATTCAGTCAACCAATTTCTTTCACCCACCACTGCCACCATTACAACACGTACTTAACTATATAAAAAACTATATGAAATAAATTGTGCATTTGTTATTTTCACTAGGACGAAATGTACATCTAACATATTTTCACGCTGTCTTACAATTTTCCACTTTCTCCACTGTTCATTTTTTTGTGTAGCAGCCCATATTACTAATATTTCTACTGATGCATATGGTTGATGCACCAGTAGAGCTGCTGCTCTTGTACCCTACTTATTTACTAACTTCTACTGGCCATATACACAACTCTGCTACGCTTTTGTGAGAGCATTCTTCTTCATAACCGATTTTCATGGTAGGCTTGGCTGACTCCAGCAGGAGCGAAAAGATTACTCCCGTTGTGGCTTTCAGCTGTCATACATGGACCATGGGTGAAAAATGAGAGTTCGTTCTACCACATAGATTTTCAATGGGTTTACAACTGACGGATTGTATATGTGGTTTGTCAGACTCCTGACCAGTTCATAGAAGTACAAGAAAGAACAAAACTATTACTCAATGCATTTTATTTTCCTTTCCTTAATTTTGGAAGAGGGCTGTTTTGTATACGATAATGGCTTTGTTGGAGTTCTCTTCTTAAGTTTTTATTTTTCATCTATTTAGGATAAGTTTTATAACCTGAGTAAAAGTATGATTAGCTTTTTTGTAGGAAGATTCACTTGAAGTGAGACACGTCAAGCATGACAATTTACTTTCACCAGATCCTATGCAGCCTTTCACCAGCTGTCAACTGGGATAGTAGTGGTAGCTTTCTTTGATTTCTTCTAGTCACACATGTGACTGCCAGAAAAAGGCTCACACGATACAAAATTCCATATAATTGCAGTACTAATATATTTATAATATGTACCATTTCGATTGCAATGCTACGATCTCAATCTCAACAGTAGTATTTGTGTCTTGAATACCATACAATTGAAACTTGCAACCGTTTCCTTCAGTTTCAAACTCATAACAAGACAATATAAAGAGTATAAACTAGTTTAGTACATATTTATCATGAAGCCAACTCTCCCTTCTTTCTACAAGATTTACTCAAGTTACAATCAGACCACGTACCTTTCACATAAGCAGCTCTTACTGACACAAACACAACATATTATTACGTACGTACAAATCTCGCAATCACCAAAAAGTCTCGTATGTGTGAATATGTGCGTTAGAGTTCCAGGTTTTCTATTCAAGTACGTTCAGAGAGTTAATGGCGTGTAACAAATGGCTAATCTTGTTTATCAACTGAAGTAACATTTTTATTCTATGTTTGAGAAGATGTTTATCACTGGTTACATCCATTTACTGGCGACTCGGCAACCATGAAAAATTATTTCCCATGGTGCATGCGTTCGGCAAACTAAAACAAACCAAGCTACCATATCGAACAACACCACACTACGCATACTTTTATCTGTATAAGTAGTAACGTCTAAATGTTTGAGTTTCTGGTTGAAACACACTAGGCCAGTCGTCCAAGAAAAAATGCATCTGGGTTCATTTTGGTCCTGGACAATGAATAGAAGGAGAAATATGCATATATAGAGAGAGAAGCTGAAAAACTGTTTTTTGTTGAAGGACGTGTTGTTTTACTATAATTCTTACTTTCTCCTCCCGTCACCACATCAGCACCAAATATTTTCCTTTTTGTACATTAGACCTGCCCACCATATGCAAACCATTGTTTGGAAACTATAACAACACATAACTACCGTACCATCACATTCATTATGATGTACTAATATAAGGATCTCACTGTTAGACAGAAGCTGTGGTAGAATGCAATCTTCTCATATTATGCATACACAGCAAGTGGACCAGAAAACCGGTTTATGTATTCTTCAAGTAGCTGCTTGAGTTATTTGTTAGCCTTTTGTTAAATTTGCCCATTTATTCTAGCATCGCCATTAGTGTCGTCATCACCGAAATACAAGAACAAAGACAGAGGCTTTCATCACATTCGCTTTGAAATAAACTGCGAATATGCATGCAGGGGTTGTGCAACCGAACAAGTAAAATGAAGCAAGTTGAAATGCATTCTTTTATCAATAACTGTAAACGTTGTTGGCAGATCTGAATTTGTGTCAGTTGTACCCTCCCACTATAGCTTTCATAATACCTTGTAGTTTTATTTACAAATATAACTCGACAAACGTCACTTTAAAAAAGGTGTTCATATGTAGAATGGCATGAGGAAAAAATCTTGTTGACGTGTCTTTTAACAAAAAAAAGGCTTTAGCCGACAATTCATGTTGACAAGATGAAAAGCCGCTCTCTACAAATTTCCATTTTTGTACTACAACCAAAAGTGGAAAAGGACAGCTGTAGTTGGTAGCAGTAGCATCAGAAAGGAATACACAGCAAGAGAAAATGGGAACTAGCAGCAATGAAATGTAAAATGTCCCTAAAATGTAAAGCAGGTGCCATTTCATGAAGAAGTAAATCATTCATCTTCTTTTTTCTCTTAGACCCAACTTATCATTATAGCTGTATTACATGGAAACCGTTTTTTGTCGCTTTCTCTCTTTCTGGCTTCCTGTCCCTTTTCCACTTGTAAACACACATAAAAAAATAAGCATATCTAAAAAATTGCTTCTGCGTATTTTGCGTCTTTCAATTTTTTTGCTAGGCAGTTCCAGTATTATGCTTTCTTTTTTAAATAAAGAGGACAAAGTAGGCAACAATTTTGTGGCAGTAAGAAAACTGTTTTAAAGGGAGACTGGATTGATGATGGTACATTTAGTACGAAGCAAATAAGTTCGGCTTTTTAGGTAGACATGTACGTACTTTCTCTAACTTTATCTGTTTACATCATCATGAAAGCATAGTAGAGCTTGTATCCTTTACCCGGTGGATATATTTCGGATTTACTATATTGGTTTATAAGGAGATAACAATAGATAGATGGATGGATGGATGCAGAGACGTATTTTATTTTCGAGTTTGGTAATAATAATGCACATATTATGTACTTTACGAACTCTTTCCAAAAAGAGCCACAGGAGATAAGTATGTGTGTGTGTGCGGAGGTTGCTTCTTGTTCTACCCATTCTATTTATTCTTTGTACTATTTACATTGATGGCAAATAAGTACAGTTATGTATGTATGTATAATAGTATTTCGTGCCATTTCTTGCTATCAGAAGAACCCCTTTAGACAATATACTAGAGATACATACACACACGTGTATACAAAACATCTCATGTGTGTGCGCCCAGGAAAAATGGTTTTAGGCTTTAACTGCTCCGTTGGTGGAAAGGCGCGAGAGTATTTTTTCGGTCCAATATTTCCATCCTCCTGCCCATTTATTCTTATTTTTTTTCTTTTTTTTCCCTCTTTTTTCTCATCTTTTCGTGTTATTCCTTTATTTCTCTAAACAAGGAAATACGTGTCGGAATCCGTCCCGCTGTCGTCCCCACTATTTGTATTGGTGTGTCTACCACTGGCTTAGTTGTCGTGCGATGTGTACTATAAACATAGTATATAGACTATATATGCATGGTAAATATAAAACTATTAGATTTGTGGCTTAATTCAAGTCACAGCAGAAAAGTATGAACCTTTTCTTCGAATATATATGCCTACATAAATATATACATGTGCGGCATGAAAGACTGAGAAAAGTAGAAAGGAGTGAAACAGAAAAGAGGTTTAGGAGAAACGAATGAACAGCAAGACACACATACAAACAAATATACATTTTGGTGCAAGTTAACCCATATATTTTATTTTATGTTTTCTTGCTTTCTTTATGCGTCTTTTGTGTGTATGCGTATTTATTTTTGCAGTAATACTTTTTTAGAGGGATGCTCAAAATAGTCCATAGAATATCGTCATGAGATTATGCTTTATGTATATGCACTTATCTGTGAGCAGTGAGTATTATCATCAAGTATTTCTTGAGAGATGGTGATTTTTCCTTTTCCACTCTAATAATAATTTCATTGCTTTGTACTCTCTCTCTCTCTTTCTTGCATATGCGTACTTGTTATTATTATAATGTGAGAGTGTGCTGTGTTCTGTGGTCTCTATTTTGAAACTACTTTTTTTTCTTTTAAAACGGCTTTTCGTTAACTTTTACAATTCACTCACCACTACCAACCAACTTTACAACAACAACTATTCTCACTCAATGCGGTGTTGTTGTACTGTGAACGAAACGAAAGCTCCTTGTCAGTCTTATGCATTTTGTTTGGCCCATTATTTACAATAATAAACGCAGTCCGGTGGTGATAGATGAACAGATTATAGTTGGCTTTTTTCCCTTACTTTCTCAAAGATGAAGATATTATTTCTTTGAATTGCGTAATAAACTGCGGCACGTAATGTGCTTTTTATGTCCTACGTTTCTTTATTTTCATTTTGGCAGTAAAGTGCCACATACTCCATATATGCGTTTTGGAAAATACATACAAACAAATTTACGAGTTGGCACACAAAAGTGAGTAGAAGAATATAAGGACCTACATTAGGCCATAGGATGATAATATCCATCAGCGAGCGCAATGAAAATGCTGTTTTTATTGTTGCAATTATAATTACAAAAAGGAGGACTAAAAACGAGCTGTATATTTTCCAAGCACAATTTCACTTAATATGAAATAAAAAAATGTTATTACTTTCATGCCAAACAAAGTCGCCACTCTGTACCCACCACACAACTCATATTATATCTTATGAAGTGAAAATAAATACGGAAATAGTAGTAAGCGATAAAATGTTTTATATTTGACACTGTTTTCTGCATGCATACGTCAGATATTTCACTTTACCCCAAGAAAGCAGCCCAACGGCATCTAAAGAATAACTGACAATGAATCCATGTTACAATTGTTGAGTAATTAAAAGGATAGAGGTGACAAGAAGACTGAATAATTACCAATGGTGTGTTAATTGCATTGTCATTGCAAATTCGAGATGCACACATCTTCTGAGTCAATTTACGTTATTTCAAATATACCCATGTAGCATAGTAATCAGTTGAAAGAGGGAGAGAGAGACAGACAGAGTGTAGGAGAAAGTTTAGCTCTGTTTAGCAAGTACTCATATTTTACGTTTAAATAAGGCCCAACTTCTAGCACTGTTTAATTACAGGGGCCATGCTTTCCCTCCTAAAATACTACAGGAAATTGCTCTATTCACGCCCAGAAATGGAAATATACTGACTGCGAACAAGTGAGTGTGAGAGAGAGTTGGGTTGATTATTTTACCCACTACAAAGTGAAAATTAGCTCCGACCCTCTCCTCTCTCTCTCTCCTCACACCGCTGCTGCAACGACATAATTAGCTAACTGCAATTGGAATTGTAAGTGCTACTGCTGTGTACTATGCACAAGGTGTAGTTATGTAAAAAGCAAAAAGTCACACACAGCCAGATTCCTCCAAATTTCAGTTGATACTCACTCCTGCTTGTGCAAAGTAAGGTTACTTTAAAAAGCCCTATTATAATGCAGTAGTGGTGGCCATGTGGTAGTAGTCGTGGTGGTGATGAAGATGATGGTGAGGTTGGACCTTCTTTCATGAATTTCAACTAACCCAATAAGCGCACAACATACATGCATACATTTATGTATCTACATAAGTATGCTCCACCTCCCATTTGCACATGCATATTATTATATAATGCGGATTAATCGTGACACTTTCCTTTTTACACACAACATTGTTTGTCTACAAAAGCAGCAGGAGAATACTGCCACATTTATTTATGTCTAGCAAAACATCAAAAAATATCTCAGTGGTAGAAAGGGGTGTGTAGTACTTATATATAACATGTGCCAAGAATATATACATGCTACCTCAACATCCTTCGGTGGATATGCTTGCTAAATTACCTTTCTTGTTGTCTGCAATCACCAATGTAATTATTATCGTAATAAACCAGCACGAATACAATTACCCTTATGAAATAGCTAAGCATTATAATAAGAAAAATGCACAAGATCTAACAGGTATACATACATTTGGCATTGTGTTACACTACTACCTGTATCACACGTCTTGTGGAAAGGGTATAAAGTACATTACAACACATTTTAGAACATCGGTGCTCTACCTACATAAGATGCATGAAGATGTGGAAGTCGATATTTTGATTGAAGAGAGAAAATGTTCTGTATTCAACGTGTGCATGTAACCAACCTATTTGTGTGGCGATGAATATAAATAACAAGAAAGAAAAATCACATTTTAAGAAGACAACATGCATGCAAGCAAGGAAGGAAAATGTGAGCCGCAGTTTTCTTCTCTGGGTAATGGGATTCGAATGAATGGAGATTTTGATATGCCAGGGTTTTTGGTGACGGTAACATAAAATTATTGTTGTTTGTAAGCCTGTGTGTGTATTTGTTAGACCGATACATATTTTCCTTATCTTTTAGTTCTAAAAGCTGGTATAAATGTGATTTGTGAATAAACGGCATAATATATATCATGTAGCTGCTCCATATGAGGTCAAAAAAATCACTGAATGTAGAGAGAGAGCATCATCTTAGTTATAATTCACAGTATATCTCTGCTAACTTGTAGTAAGTAGACTCACCTGACTGATTCTTAGTGATGAGAAAGAAAGGAGGTAGGCAGGTATAATACAAATATGTACCTGCTTCCGCTGCTGCTGGCTGTCTGCTTTGCAGCTGTGTGTTGCATGGAAATAAGCTCTGTTCTCCATTTTCTCTCTACAATCCACATTAGTGATGTCCTCGTCTTTTTTCTTCGTCTTGCCTATTTACCTATTATTCGTCATCACCATAAGTTTACTCTGGTTTGAAATAAAATGCATATTTTGCAAGCCTTCTGTACAGTCATATTTATGATTAGTAAGATATTCCTAAAGAATATATACGTACAACATCAAGTAAGTAAGGTAACACAATCCACAGGGAGGCAGATCACATACTTGTATGTATGTAGACATGGTGGTGGTAATAGATACTAGGGTACACAGTGGTAGTAGGAAGCAAAAGGTAATGGGTTACAGGATCCACCACCTCCACTATCAGGATAATAATATGATACGTAACGTATTAGCATAGACACTGGGCTCAAAAGTGAGTTTGTTGTTGGACGAAAGGTAAAAAAGGAGAAAAAGGAAAGAACGCGTCTGAGTGATTGAGCGAGATTAGTAATTGACATAAGAAGAAGGATGAGCCAAGGTGTGTAAGTTGATAGGGCCAACATTATATTACATATTCTATATATTACATATTCTAGGAAAAAAATATCACATGACGCTACAGTGCGTAAAAAAGGAGCAAACATGATGCTAAGCAGCATAGCATAATAATAATAACAACAATTCCATTACGGGAAAAGGAAGAAAAAATTGGGAAACCTGCTGGTTAGTTGTAGAGAGACGGAATAAAAAGGAGGGAGATAGAGAGGGATGATGAGAGAAAGAATAAGAGTAAACGATTTTGTGTCCCTTAGCCCATGGGATTTCAAATATTCTTTATAGTCCCACTGACAGAGACGCGATGATCATGTCGGTGAGTGTGTGTGTGTGTGCCAACATTGCACTTTGTTCATCATCACACTACTTTCCTCTCCTTCTTCTTCGCTTCTGTCGTCATAAACCCATCATAAAGAAAAAAAGGTAAATCATACTCATACATATGGATGTATGCATAGTATGCAGTAGAAAAAATAAGTGTTTTTTTCGACTCTCTCTGTCTTTCTTTCTCGCTCGCTCTTTGTCTGTCAAAGGGAAAAGGGAATGAGCAAGAGTTGTTGGAAGTGTGGAAGCACACACACTAGGATTGAAAATTTCCCTCATGACTCTCCCATTTCTTGTTCCTTAAGCATATGCAAATTCTTTCTGATGACACCTTTCCACTAGAGTAACGAGTGACGACGGTGGTGGTGGTGGTAATGGTGTTGGATGGCGAAAGACAAGAAAGCAAAAAGTGGAAATAGTCACATATAGCAAAACACCTTGAGCCAATAACACTCATCAGAGCAGAGTGAGTTGGTTGTTCACTCTTGTTCTTCGCTCCCGTCATTATTACCACTCGTCTGGTATTCATTGCTCTTTTCTTGCGCTCAGATAATTCGGCAGCGTCCTGTTGCGGCAATAATTGTGCGAGGAGAGAGCTTTGTTCATCCCTTTATAACTGTGCTTGCTTATCTCTTCCTCGCCCTCATCGTATCTTTCATTTTACTTCCGTTTCTGTTTCTATTATTAAATATTTCTCCCTCTCTCGTATGCAAACATCATCATTTTATAACTTGTACGTACTGCGTATTAAATGTGCATATCTACATATCTTGACGGGTTTTTGTCTTAAAAAATACGTACCATACGCAAAAAATCAAAAATAGGGGTTTCGCTATATCTATAAACAGTCTAATGCTGTGTTTCTATATTATACTGAATTGTGGATGTAATAAAAAATGTATTTTCGAAAGTTAAAGCAACTACACGTATATGTTTATGTTAATCCTTTTGCTATTCACATACGATGATTGCATTGCATGAAGTTATAATGCTCGTTTTTTTGCCCAGCCCTATCTGTCAACAAAAGATTCGTGGTCTCATTTATGATGTCTTTTCCATTTTCTCACTCACAGCTAACAATGTGTCCTTTCATTTTTTCATACACTCGCCTTCTTGACCCTCCTTCATTCAAAAAGTATTGGAGTTTTAGTGCGATCTGAGTTACAACTGTACACTTTCAAGAAGGTATTTATCACTAAAATGAATAGAATCCTAAAGGTATGTTGTTATTTTGACAATATTTTCTTTCACCAACTTACGAAGTAGTACGGTTTTTAGGGACTTGCGCTTATTTCTGTTTTATTAGTTTCTATGTTTGGGATGTATAGCGTACAGTTTATTTTTACCTTTCCATTTCAATTTACTGCCGACTTTTTTCTTCAGGAACCAAAAGAAAAACATTGTTGGTGTTTTTTGATAATGATAAAAATATATTAGGCGGCATGAATTGATAGTAATGGTTCACTTTGAGGTAGTGGTCTGCCTTGGCGATAAAAAAATATGAAAAACGTCACAAAAACCAAACCACTTCTGCTGGTGGTGTGTCTCACTCGAAATTTACTCGAAATAGGACCGTTTTCCCATGAGAAAGACCCAGAAAAAGTGAAGACTAAAAATTGCTTGTTATCATTTTCATCTTTCATTTCCTTTGGTTTTTATATATCGTGGCATATTTATATGTATGTTTATAACCGAATATATTTATAAGATATGTATGTGTATCTGCTGTCTTTTGCTGAAAGAGCATCTTAGTTTTTTACTAGAAAAGTCACACATCAAGAGTAAAAATTCAAGTGGTTTGATGCTATTTTGTGGGATCTTGGTTTGGCGTCTTGTTGGGTTGCAGTAAAAAGTACACTATCTCAAAACGAAAAAAAAACTTTATATTTTCTTCTTACATCCAACTTTTTTTCTTGACAAATAAAACTTATTTTGAATTTCTTCTTACGATTTTCACAACTTTTATGGGATCGCATCAGACTTTTTCGATATTTCCAGATATTTTTATGCTCAAATTTTGTAGCAAAACTCAAAATCATTTTACTTCTTGACTGCAGTGTAAACATATAATGCCATTAGAGGATACCCCCACCAAACTTGTTTGGATAGTTAAGTAGGGGGAAACCATTCTGGGCTGTCTGAGAGCTTTCTAATGACAGAAAATTAGCATGTAACATGTTTTCATCCAGATTGCGCTAAGGAGAAAGATTTGTAGTTGCTCATTCCTTCTTTTTTTCTAGCGTAAAATGATGTACAATTATAGAAGGATTATTGCTATATGTATATCCACCCTTTTGTATCCAAAGTACATACCAAAGGAAAAAGGACAAAAATGAGTTGTCATAAAATGATGAGTCTTTTGCAAGTTATATTACAAAGTTTTTTTCCTTCTTCAAATAGACAACTTTTTCCTTATCAGATTGTAGCACAAATTAGGAATTTACTTACTTTAGTAACAATAACAACAACGGCAATTTCGGAACGCTTAATTTTCTAAATGGCTTAACTCATGAATGCATACACCAAAAACCATACCAGTGACAATGTATGATGGTTTGGGACGCAATAATAGAGTCGACTTCGTCTTAGTATATCTATGTCTTAGGTGAATATATGGAGACGATTTTTTTTAGTCGACCGTTTTTTTATTGTCGAACTTTACATAAACGACTGTTACATAGCGGAATTTTTTTAGTCGAAATTTTAATAGTCGACAATGTAGTTTGTTGAACATTTTTAGTCGACCACGAAGAAATATGCAAGTTACAAATAATCTTGTCACATAATTACGAATAAACATTCTCTGCATTGCAGGCACTATAAATTTCGAAGTTCCAATAATAATTAATTTCCATAAACAATTCCTCAAGTTTACCATTGAATTTTTCGCATCGATATACATCTTAAGTTGTCATTC
>JAQFXM010000606.1:0-45566 GCA_034693345.1 Entomobrya multifasciata | reverse complement strand
GGTGCCTTATCAATTGTGAGGTGCCTTATCAATTGTGAGGTGCCTTATCAATTGTGAGGTGCCTTATCAATTGTGAGTGCCTCATTTTGTTTGAGATGACTTAAGTTTGTAATTCTTGTATTCAGCTACGCTTGTTCACAGCAAAAAGTATGTACCTACTTGTGCCCACGACACCGGAGTCAGGTTTTATTATATAAGGATAATAGCCTATTCCATATATATTTTGTCCTTAGGGTTCGGTTGTTGGTTAGTGAATATGGGGATAGGAAATTGGACGACGAAAGGATGGATGATGAGAAAGAAGTTCAAGCTGTTCTCTCTCTGTAACTACTCAATATGATACGAAGGTGAACATCCTTGTATACCACTGCGTTATTAGTGCACACGCCGTCCTTATGCACAAATTGTACAGTGCTTTTACAGAAAAAAAGATGCGTTTGGATAATACGCTTTGGCATTACAACAGCTACAAGCGCAAGCACAAGAGCAAGCGGCAGGCTGGACTACTGACACTTGAGGAGGAAGAACAACTTAATTGCCCCTGTTCTCCAAGACCGATAATCAATAAACTAAAATGAAAAAGTGAAATAAAATTGTAAAGAAGTTGATAATTAAGTGTAGTAGAATAAGCATTTAATTATTTCTTGTGTGACGGGGGAGGACTTTATTGAAAAAAGAAATTAGAAAAGAAACAATTCCAGATCAAGTTATCATCCACGTTGAATGGCTATTAGAGTGGAGAGCGGCGTTGACGAGGTGGTTTACAGCAGTGATTGATTTTGTGGAGAAAAAATGACGGCTGAAGGTGTAGACATTGATTTATATGCGGACGACATTGAACAGGATTTCAATTCAGTGAGTGTAACAATGAACAATGATGAAAACTTTTTTTTTGTATACTTTCTCTTTATGTTTGAACTCACTTTTAGTTAAATAATTGTTTGTTTGTGTGCTTTTGCTGCTTTTTTTCTTCACGCAAAGTTTTGGTTTTACATAAAAAATGAAATAAATGTGTATAATAAAGTATAATTGTGTAGAAATCTAAAAACTTGTTGTTAACTTGCTTTTTATTTGTTTTGGTTGCAGCAAGATGAGTTTGGTGGTGAGGGAGTAGATCTCTATGATGATGTGATTACAAACTCGTCAGGAAGAAGAGAGTCGGAGAGTGGAGAGCCGGGGGATGATTCCAGTCCTTCTGCATCTGCCTCAGCTTCAAATAATGTATCTTCGAAATCTAACTCAACGGGTGATCACAAAGAAGGGATTCAACCACTGAGAAAGCATCAAGTTTATATAGGAAATCTTACTTGGGTAAAGAAAAAAAATACTTGGATTGTTTGTATATTTAGCAATGTTGGAAGGAAGAAAATTGTACGTGGTATGTAGTTTACTTATGTGTTTTATTTTTTATTGTGATTTTAGTGGACTTCGGATAAAGATATACAAGATAATTTACAAGACATAGGTGTTGGGGACTTTGTGGAAGTGAAATTTTATGAAAATAGAGCCAATGGACAGTCGAAAGGATATTGTGTTTTAACCGTCGGCTCAGACGCATCCCTTCGAATAATACATGATAAAATGCCCAAGAAGGAGATACACGGACAACTTCCTATTGTTACACCTCCCACAAAACAGGCTTTGAATCAGGTAATAATAGCATAGTGGTGCTGACTAATTTTCTGTGCAAAACTGAATTTAATTACTAGATTTGCATATGTATTACAAAGAAGTCAATAAAACATTTATATTTATTTTGTGTAGTTCGAGGCACAGTCAAAAACGCGACCCACGCAAGGTGCACAAGGAAACCAAGGCAACATGAATATGAATATGATGGGCCCTCGTGGGCCAATGGGACCTATGGGTCCACAAATGGGTGGTATGGGAATGGGATTCGGTCCCAGAATGATGATGGGTCCTATGAGAGGTGGACCTCGTGGCCCTCCAATGGGTGGCCCTCCACCACATAGAAATATGGGCCCTAACCAAGGACCTCCCGGCAATTATGGAAATCCTCCAAATAGACCCCCGATGGGCCCTCAAAATTTACCCCCTCCTCCTGGTCCCCCACAACGACCTCCTCCGGGAATGAATATGGTACTTTCATATTAAATTAATTCGCTCACGTCAACTTGAATGGAATCTGAGTAAAACAACTAATTTTATCTGTCAAATGTTTTTTTCAGATGCAGCAACCTCCTCAAGGACCCATGCCTCCAAGAGGACCCATGCATGGTGGACCCATGATGGATGCAAGAGGTCCACCTCCACGAGACTGGAATCGACCTCCAAGTAAGTTTTTAGAAAGGTCAAAATTAATTATTATGTTACATTAATACCATAAAAACTCTAACTAATGTAAATTTTCAATATTTCAGTGAATTCATATCCCCCACCGCAAGGTCATGGACCACTGCCTCCTCCCGGTGGACCCGGTGGACCTATGCAAGGTCCTCCCCTTCGTGGTGGTCCTCGTAAGTTTCTTTCATTTTTAATCAGAGAACATCTATCTTGTTTGATTATGTGGTAATAAATCATTAAATTAATCATATACAGCTCCAATGCAAATGAGCGGTGCAGGTCCTCCACCCGGTGCACCTGCTCCACATATGAATCCTGCATTTTTCAACCCACCTGGACCTCCAGGACCGCCCCAAGGCGGACCAGGAGGACCTCCTCCTGGATATGTCGGTCAATCGCCTAATGCCAGGGTATATAAATTTCATGACAATTTTATGTTTTGTTTAAACAGTTAAGTTGAACTTGTGTTCAAATAAAGTTTAATTTGCAGCCACAGCCAGCAAACAATTATCCGCCGCCCATTGAGCACAGAGAGCCTCCTGTAGTTAGTGATGCTGAGTTTGAGGAAATCATGAGCCGTAATAGGACTGTATCCAGTTCAGCGATATCCCGAGCAGTTGCTGACGCTGCAGCTGGTAAGATTTAAATATATTACTGATTTTTCATATTTTACTGTATGGCATCCACATTGAATTATTATTAAGCTTACTCACCAACTCTAATTATTACTTTATTGTTTATAGGTGAGTTCGCGAGCGCGATAGAGACCCTTGTAACGGCAATATCCCTAATAAAACAGTCTAAGGTAGCAGCAGATGACCGTTGTAAAATCCTGGTTAGTTCCCTACAAGACACACTTCACGGTATAGAAACAAAAAGCTATGGACGCAGGGAGAGGTCAAGATCACGAGAGCGAGAGAGGCATAGAAGAAGCAGACGAGATCGATCTCGGAGCAGGGAACGGGATTACAGGGATCGTAGTCGTGAACGGTATGATTACTATCCTAGGGAAAGGTCAAGAAGTCCCCGAGAAAGAGAATATAGGGAAGGACGTGAAAGGTATTCTTGGATACTTGACTTTTCTTTTTAGTTATTTTTACTTGTTTTTTTTTAAAATATTTATACATATATTTCAAATTAAACTAATTGTAACTTTTTTTCTGATCTCTTTTGCAGTAGCAGTAGTAGATACTATGACGAACGGGACAGGTACCGTGAAAGGGACACTCGGGAACGTGATCGTGAAAGGACTCGCTCCGAGGGAGACAGAAGTAGAGAAAGGGAACGTGAACGAGAACCCTCAGAGCGGTCTGAAATACACCGGGCTACACGTCACTAATTGATAGAAAGACTCATCAGGATAATTAAAATTCACACGTATCAAAGAAACTAGCATAAAAGATTTAATATCTTATAAAAAATATATTGTTATTATGTTTGCAAAAAAAATTAACAAATATACCATACCTCTCACACGTACACATACACACAATGTGTTGTTGTATTCTTTAGGACAATGCGAAGAAGCTTATATAATTATTATGATAATTGAAAATAATCATTCTCACTGTTATACGTACTCTGTATACTTTTTGTTTTTATGTGTGTAGTTTGTTTTCTTATTTTCCAGTAAAAATATGTACATCAAGTATATAGTATATATTTGAGCAAGATCTTATATAAAATGAATGAAAAGGCGCTAAGACGTCATAAAACTTTCATTAAATTTTTTTAATAACAATTATAATAAGAAAGTACTTTTTTATTTCTGCATCTTTACCACGGCCATCATTATAATCATTATTAACAAATAGTATTTGCACAACTGAAATTTTGTTATATGGGGCAATCTTGCCTCATTGCCTTATGCCTTATGCCTTATGTCTTGACATAAATATGATACTGTTCCTTGAACTGAACCCCCCTTACACTTGAACAATAGAGATACATATAAGGAGGATAATGTAATGTAAGTTATACGTGAACAGCGCAAATTATGTTTGATAGTATTACAAAGTGAAAGAAGACTTTAGTTTGTCGAAAATGCGCGTTAGTAATTAGCTTCCGGAGTTCAACATGGTAACTTGATCTTCGACATCCATTTGCTCGCAGCCTCCCTTGCTCCACTCATCCAAACTGTCCAAACCATTAGGTTGCTTCCGAAGTTCTGCTTGCTCTTTCTACTCAAAAAAAAACAAACCAAATGAATTTAATTGCTTGGATTGATTTTATTACGTAGGAAATTAATCAGTTAAATATGTTTTTACTCACAGCGGTATCAAGTTTCGCAAACTTTTCAAACATTCTGGAATATACTTGCTTCTCCCGTTCCTTATGCTGCTTGATGAGTTTCTCGCAGAGCAACAACTGTTGTTTTGCAGCTTTGTTCTCGGGTTCAAATTCAAGTACTTTGAGAAAATCATCCTTGGCGTCGTACGCTTCCTTGATGCCAATATTGGCAAGACCTCTTCGGTAATAAGCCTTTGGGTTGTTAGGATCCATGTCCAGAGCTTCGTCAATGTTACGCTTTGCCACTACAGGTTCGTTGAGTTTCAAGTGGCATAGAGCTTGGTTCAGGTACGCCGCTAAGAGCAAAGACTGTCGTAACTGTTCTAGCTCACCTTCCAGCACTACAAATTAAATGATTAAATGCATGTTTATGATAAACCTTTAGAAAAAAACTTGATAATTGATAATAAAAATCAATCATCATTATAAAAACGACTAGACTTACTTGCTTCAGTTTTCAGATAGTTAACAATATTCTTATACTGTCGGGTTGCGAGGAAGTACTTTTCTTCCTTGAAATAAGTTGTTCCTTTTTCTTTGGCTTTCTGAGCAGCTTCGATTTTCTCTGCGGCATCCATTTGCCAGGCCTCTCGGATCTGGAGAGAAAAAAATAGCACAAATTATAGCTTTATAAAAAAATATGAACTTTTATTTTAGACACAGTAAGATTTTTACCCTATCAAAACTTTGCAGTTCGACAGTATACTGGACCGTCGCATCTGGTGGAATGTTGAATGTTTTAGATCCAGCCGACCCAAAGGCATACTTAGGTCCCAGGGTAAGAAGGGACTTTTCGTTTTCACTGAACTTGAACAGAGCCTTCTCAACTCCGTATGGAATGTTAGCCTCAGATCCCTCTCCTAAGATAAAGGTCACCGTCCGTTCATCGAAGACAGCCCCTTCATATTCACCCTTTAAGGTCACTAATAAACACAACCAAACAAACATTTTCATTTGATTACGCATCATTTAAGAAATCTGAAAATAATGCCAGAATACCAAATGTATCGCAATTAATAATATGCCAAGTGCAAACAAACACACTGACCTGTTACAGTGGAGCCATCATTAGGATTAAGATATTTTGACTTTCCAGGATTCAATCTCTGTCTCAGTAATGCTCCAGATTTAGAGCTGGTAAGGTCTTCTGGTTTGAAATCAAGTAGGGTAACCTAAATAAATACAAATTAAGTTACTTCAGTCGCTATCATATCGATAGATAATGAAGTAAATGCTCTTTCTAAAATTCATTCATTTTCCATACCTCAAAAATCAAGGGCGAATTTCCTGGAATTTGTCCAGAGCCGTTGGCTCCGTAGCCGTAGTCTGGATGAATATACAACTTTGCCCGTTCACCTTTTGTCATGGTTGGGATTCCTTGCTCCCATCCTTTAATCACCGATCCTAGACGAACAAGAAAAAACACCACAATAATAAATTGAGAGTAAGCAAGCCTTCTTCAAAAAAAATTACTACTGCCAGTCATTCTCACCTTCACCAACAATGAATGAGAAAGGCTTTCCCCTGGTATCACTTCGATCAAATATTGTTCCATCCGGAAGACTTCCAATGTAATGAACAGATACTTCACATCCATCAGCAGCTTGACTTCCAGGAGCGGTATCACCGGCTTCCAAAATTTCCTTGTAAACCTTTCCATTAGTATCCTTGGAAACATCTACGCACTTCTCATTAATCAAGGGCTTCAATATTTCGTTGTCACTGACAACATCCTCAGCCACCATTCCTTCCATTTTTTTTAACTTAATCAAAATATGCCTGTAAAATCAATTAAAACAAGACAACTCACAGTTCTCTCTATGTTCAACTATTCAATTTCCATAAAATATAAGTTTTAAACTAACTGTCACTTACCTTAAATTATATTTTATTTCACGTACTTATTCCGTTGAGTTAGTAAAATGAGATCACTGACTTTGACTTGATTGCACAATACTTTTTTTGTAGACAGGATATTGCACACTTAAAAATATATTTGTAACCACCGGGCAAGTTAAAATACTCGACTGAAACTGAAAATAGAAAAACTATTGCGTTTGAGATTTCACAGGTAAACCTTGTTGACAGTAGTGCAGAATTACCGATTTAACTATCGATGTCAACTGCCAGGCACTGACAAAAGAATTTATTAAGTAGTTTTTGATATTTGCAAGTGCAAGCAGTACGTGCAAGATTTCACTGTGTTCTTGCGGATGCTATTGCGGTTGCGGTTGTCTTCTACAAAATTCTGGAATAGCAGAGAAGACGTGCGAGGATCAAGATCAACCCAAAAAAACGCAATGTAATGCAATGCAAACCAAAAGCATGTGAGCCAAGTAGATAGAGAGTGAGAGTAGTACTATTCATAAATCATGCATACTGGATACCTACTAACTAGAAGAGAATACCTGGCTTGCCCACCTAATTACCAGGTGTGTAGATATTTTCAAAAGGCCAAACAATGTTTTCTTTAATTTGCAAAACACATCTTGAGTTTTAGGGGGAAATGGTAAGGCTGATTGTATGTAATGAA
Organism: Entomobrya multifasciata; assembly: GCA_034693345.1. Taxonomy (NCBI): domain Eukaryota; kingdom Metazoa; phylum Arthropoda; class Collembola; order Entomobryomorpha; family Entomobryidae; genus Entomobrya; species Entomobrya multifasciata. Next base: position 38,440 of record JAQFXM010000606.1, on the reverse strand, counting down.
TTTTACGTTATGCGTCTATGCTGCTATGTTATAAGCGTCAGAAAAGCACATGCACCGCCAACGCCATAAATATACCTTATAGATATTAGACATCATCAGCATCAAGATTTTTTGGTAGTACTACAGATTGCAGATGTATAATTTATACAGTATACAGCGAAAACAAAGCATACTATTTTCCAACGGTATCACTAAAAAATGCCATATTGCCACATGTGGCAATATGGCAACATTCTCATATATGTATGTATACATATATGAGAATGTTCCGGGCTTTGATAATTGTTGTTTCTACAAATTATGTGTTTGATGAAGAGGTGAATACTCGTGAATGTCTGTGAAATTTTAAAAATGCAATGCTTATTTCTCTAAAATTGCACAGTAATCATAAAAAGATCCACTTATTGCACCATGATTTTCTACAATATTTATTTTCACAACAGGGTTAATTTTACAGAGAAAGATGAAGACTTACATAAATTCAACTCGTACAAATTACTTATCATCAGAGTACATCAAGAGCTGTCAATAATCAGACAGATTTCATCCTTTCACCTTTAAACATTCATGAAATTCATTTTATAAAAGTTTACCTTACCAGTTCATTATTTCGCTGATTATATTTTGAAGGCTAATACGGTTCAATCAAAGAAGTTGCTGATTACTCTAATTTAACAATTTTCGAACGAGTAATGGGGAAGTTATTCAGGTTCCAAGTGACTTCTTTCTTGGGTGTCATGGAAACAGCCCGCATCTCCTCATAGTCCGATCTCCACTCATCTTGTGCCGCCGACGTTGGATGGTTCATCACATCGACGTAGTCGTCGTTTGCCACACCTAAGACGGAATCATCAACTTCGGGAATCTTTTTACAACACTTGGCTTTGCAAATTTCACATTCCCGGCGGGTCTTCTGAATAGAACTGTATTGAAGACAGTTTGGATGTACTACATGACCACAGTTAAGTACAACTTCCTTCTCTTCAATAGCGAAATTGCAGCAGACGCAATGAAACGGGGAAGATTTCACCCCCACACAGGTGACTTCTATGAAGTCGTACTTGGTCATCTCGTTCGAGATTGTAGGGTCAGCAAAGGTTTTGTACTCGTCAAAACTTCCCAAAGATTCCAACAAGACAATCTTGACTTTCTCCAACAGTCCAGCTTTCTTGTAGCGGAACAATGCCCGTCCTCGAGTGACCAGAAAGTTGGCCGGTGTGATCAGCCCAGTTTTACACGCCGAGCATGGAAAATTACATTTTCCCACCTCCAATCGAAGCCTTCCGTACTTCATGTTGATAACGACTTCCCTGGATTTTGAGGGACAGTCTTGTTTTGGACAAAATCCATAAATGTTCATTCCCAAGTCGTACATTTGCCAAATCTCCTTGACTGGAATACAGTGACCCTTGATTTGTTTCCCCTCGACGTCAACCGATAAGAAGGCAGCAGCAGCAGGAGGTCCACCCCCAGTCAAAGGCAGCCTTAGTTCAATGACATGATGTGAATTTACATCATAATCCTTCAATGCTCTTTCCCCTTCCAAACGTTCACCGCAGTACTCCAGTCTTTGATTATTTCTTGGAATCCCTTCGGCATTTTCGATCTTCTCTCTCAAAATGTCAACAGTGGTGTCGTCCATCACAGGAATTGCAATCACCTTCTTCTCTCTGTTGCGGTCAATTGAAACGTAAACAATTTCCTCATCCCCTCCACCAGGTAACCTGACCAAATGGAGGGGTTCCTTATCGTTTACAAATAAGGCTCCCAGATCGGATGTCCTACTAATGAGACATCCACGATATTCTATCATCCAACCTCTGTTTGGCACATCCTCCAGCTTTTTTACAAAAACCCGAGCGAGTATTGTCGGCGAGCCCAAATCCCGAATCACTGCGTTGTACAGCATTTTCACGCTGCAAAATCAAACATACAAAATAAAAAATAATCATAAGTATTTTTTGAAATGTGGTTGCTAAAGTTGAATGCTAATTTTAGAAAAAACTATTTACCTTAGCCTTTTGAATTAAAACGACACTGATGAAAAAGTCTCCTTTCACCGTTTCGGAAAATCCGTGGAAATTTTTGCTAAAATGACGATACGAGAGGTGTTTGTGACGTAACTTATTACGATTCTCCTTACAACGCCCTGCTGCTCGTCCGACACGTACTTCAACCTAAGAAATTAAGAGAACAAAACAAAAAGTAATATTTTTCAGTATTATTTACAAAAAAAACTAATCAATTATCATTTAATTGTACTGTAAATTAATTTCTCTCTACAATTACGAACGGATTGTCGACCAAAGTCTAGCGTTCTCTTGCCTTCTTTTCCTCGAATCTACTTATGTACATACCTACCTATACACTACTCTCTCTCCTTCCTTTCTCACATCTTACTTTCTTTTCTCATTTCTGAAAACGTTTGCTATGCGTACGAACTCAATTTAACATTACGTTGTACGTCGAAGGAAACTCGCAAATTGTCTCGAGTCGAGCAAATTATTACGAAATAAAACCATTTGGGGCAATGAAAGAAAATTATTTTAAAACACGACACAAAATCATTAAATGAATATGCCAAGTAGAAACCTTACCTGCAGCTTAAACTTCTCAGATTCACACTGCTATTGATATCCCCATTGACTATTCACTCCAGAAATTAATGGCGTCACAAAATTAGTTAGCAAAATTAGCAGAGATACAACAGGCAATAAGCGAAAAATGCCACTTAAAAGCAATCTGAAATCTTCAACTACCAAACGACGGCATCGACGTGATAAATGAAAATGAAAAGTCCAGTTAGACGAACAACTGGCCAAACGATGATGTCAGTTACGAAAATTCCCGTCGTATTTATACAACTTTTACACAAAGAAAAAACATTGAATACAAAAAAGAATATTGAAATACAAAGAGGCCAAAGTACACAGGAAGTGGACAAAGAAGACAAAAGAAATCAATAAAATATTTTATCATTAAAATCTCAAATCAAAAATAAACAAATGCCTCCACTCGAATTGCTTTCACCAAAAATATTCCAAAATGAAAGTCCACGTCTAATTTTTTTCTACAATACCTGTAAAGTTTGAGATATACAAAATTGTTAGAATAAGAATGTGAAGATTTTCTGATCATGACTTCAGTTGCATTATAACTCAGATTTATGTCATCCATCAATTATCAATTCATACTAATGTACGCAGTGATTTACGATTGAAATAATCTATTTCTAATTTTCTTTGCATTTCCATCCATGTCAGTGATTTCATTTAAAAAGTGGCCCCTACATTGTGTGTATGCATGTGTGTAATATTTACATTTTTTTCATATGCAATTTCCTGTTGTACGAAAACGAAATAATGTTTGACTTTCTTTTAACCCTCAAGAGTCGATTTAAAAAATATATTTATGTCGATTATTACAAAGCAAGGCTAATAAATAAAAAGGCATTGTATCAGTACTATCAGTGCTTGTTTTATGCATGTATGGATATCAGCCTGCAAATGTTTCAAATTCACATTTTTACTTTTTTCGCTCCAAAAATCAAAACCAACTTCCCAAAAGATTATTTTATTTTATCCAGTCTGGCCCTTTATCAAACCAAACCCAAACGATTACACAGAAACAATTAACTTTTTTGTGCATCTCACATCTACAGACGCCCACAACAAAGATGCTTTTAAAATATTCTACATTCTGCATTGCAAAGTGCATTACTCATCGTTGTATTTAGTAAATGCTCAGTTCAGCCAAAAAATTTATTAAACAAGTCATGTCAAGACATGAAGAATTATATACGGAATTTAGGAAGCATAGCAAATACCTGAATTAACGAAATGTGATTGAGTAAGAGCCTAATTTTTGTTGATGGGGAAAAGTAGGGTCTGAGAATGAAAGCAGAAAGAATATCAAGTAGCATAATGTTCATAATTCATAACTAATAGCATGTTTTTATTTACAAGATTTTTTGATGCATAGATCTGGAATAGAAAGAAAGTTAAAAGGGAGGGGGAGGCTGACAGTGACAGCACTGCGGTGAGGTAGGGTAGGAATGGATTAGTTGGTCTGACAGGGATGCGTGCTGGTATATAAAAAAAGCTAATGGGCTGGTACTTTTTCACTACTGGTTGCACAGGAAACAACTGACTATCCCTAGGGTCGAAATTTCAGGTATATAATTTGTACTAGTATGTTATTTCTAATACGCACTCCAAATCATTTAGCATTTACTGATTTAAAAAATCTCAACCAACAGCTCTAATCTCTGTTACGAGGACCACCACCATCATCAAATGCTACTAACTGTAGCAGTTTCCAAACCGAAGTAAATCTAACCATTTATCAAATGAAGGTTTTCTCTTCACAGGCGTTTGCTGGCTCCGAATGTAATCCGAAAGTTTGGAATGCCTTTTTATACTTAATCCAATTTAAATTGTATGTACTAAACTAAGCAAGAAAAGCAGTAAGTGAAAGTACAAGTTTAGAAAGTTTTTAAAATAAATTGTTGTTAGGGCACTAGTAGATATCGAAAATACATCGAGTACATATATTATATGAATTTGTCCGCTTGCATAATTTTGTATTCTGGTAACTGGTGACAAATCACAGTTAGGAAAAAACGCATGCTAATCCTTTAAACGCAAGAGGAAAAAGACTTTTGAAGAAATAAATGATCAATCGTGAAAATCGATTTGTGTGAACTTTTGTTATGCAAGTATAAATTGAGAATTGTTAAGAATTTCGTTTAAATGTCATAAGCGTTTATTAAGCCAATTACCTAAGTTTAGAAGTTTTACAACGCAACGGTATTTCGTTACATAAATATTTCAGTAATATGCAATTAGGTTAATGTTTTATACAATTGCCCATTGGTCATCATGACATACAAAAAAGGGTTTCAGACACAGATTATATCAAACAAAGAGCTCTCAAAAGTTATCCGGTTGTGTTCTGAAAAATCAGAAACATTAGATTCATCATTATGCTCGATTATTTACCACATTGGAACTCACGTCAGAAGAATAGGTTTAGGACAAAAATGGATATAGGCTTATAATAAATAATGGTTCTGTCGAAAATTTAAATAACAAATACGACGTTTCCACAAGTTTTCTGGTTTTTCTGACAAGTTTTGCTGCATTTTAATGTGCGTAGTCATGTATTTCATAAGTTTCGGTTCTTAGACAGCTTGACAGTTAGCTTGTTAGGAAACATGGTTTCAAAAATAAATGCAGTTTTAAGGTTAATTTCATAATGTAAATGAAAATTATTTTTTCAACAAAATGTAAATATTCATTTTTTTAAATGTCTTAATTCTCAACAAAGCAAGTCAAATGGTATTTGATTGAATCACTTTTATTCATGGTCTCTAACGAGTTGTATTTGCTGAATTCATTTCCAACTTTAGACTTCAGTGTTTAACCTATTCGTCAGCAGATGTGTATGATAAGGAAAAATGAAAACAGGCAATAACATGACAGTGTAATTTTGCTGAAAATATTCAATAGTATCAATGACAATTTAGTGACTAAAATCAGTCGTTCCGATCGTTAAACTGTTTGTATGCATTAAGTTGAATTTTTTCAATGAGTAACACGGGTTGCATAAAATGCGTTTTATCATTAAAAGCTACTTCTCATGATTTTTTGCAAAATGTTTTATTTATTAACTAAACTAAAATTTAGAAATAATTACACCAGTATAGACAGTATTAAAATAGAATAAATATTTTAATGAAACTTAAGTTTTCAGTATGGTATCCTATGTCTATAAAGATGTGCACAATATGTAAGTGAGATCAGAAATAGTTACATACATTTTTAGAAATCTGTAAACAGAAAAGTTTTCGAGTAAGTGAAAAGTTGAATGTCAAAACAATTTCCTTACTTAAATTAGTTAGTTTGCGAGGGTAGTCTCATGTACTTACATACTTCTTAAAAGGTTATTAAGAAGTACACACATTGTGTTACCACTGTCGTTTTCATTGAAATTTTTTTATGTTTGCGATGTTACTATGTAGTGTATTACATTTTGTTAATTTATTTAGTAATTTATAGATGATATATGTGATCAATAAAGATGTATGCTTATTTTAAAACCTAAAAATTATTTGATAAAAAGAAGAAAAAAATTAATTAAAAATAGGCAGGTAAAAGGTAATTAATAAAATGTTTAAATTATGTACATCGTGCCTCATTTGTAAAAAAGGTCTTTCTGTATTTTTTGTATACTTTTCTTTAGTTCATTTGCGTTTCTCATAAAATTGCTGAAATGGACAACTTAAATCACCCAAAGTTAACAAAAAGCCTATCTTGAATACATTGATTGTCCTAATATTGGCTCAACTAATCTGCAATCTTTGACTGGCAAGTTTTTATCATGGAATTTAAGTTTGAAACAAAGTATGCTTTTTAGCAGGCAAAAAAATCAAACTTTAAAATGTTGCCTTGCTACAATCATCAGCGTTTGGTATTATGTTTTGCTGCTATGAAAATGATTTGTGCTTTTAATAATTCATCGAAGTACAAAATGACATTCAACTCAACCTTCAGAAAGGCGAGGGGACAATTCAGGGAAATAAAACTAACCAATAGTAAAATGCAAACAACAAGGAATATCCTGAAATTTTATACAATACAATTTGAAAAGTTAACTAAAATCTGCTCAGATCCAATTCCTAATGAATGATTATTTACTATTTACTGAAGCCTTACTTGAAATCTGTAATTTGCTCAACCATGATTCAATATGAGGCTGCGAAATATAAAAAGGTTTAATTGATTTCTGTAAAACCCCGTGTTACATGGTCCTGGTCATGACTTGTAGTAATAATTTTTTCTTGAGATACCACTTGTACGGTTTTTCATGTAGACATCCACGGATGCACGTATCAGATAACTTTCAAGTTTAAAGTTTAATATACCAAGCTGTCAAGTCAAATCAAGGCTTGAAAGCTCTTCTTATCATGATTGATTCAGAGTTCCTTTCCTTAAAAGCCCGTACTTTCTCATGCCATGTGTGAAAGATGAACATTTATGGGTTCATAACAAGTTTATTATCTAGAAGAAATGTTAGAAGAAAAAGAATTAAAAAATCACACCCCATGACTTTTCCTTTCTTGTGTATTCTGAACAAAACAAAAAAGCAGAATTTCATGACCATTGTTGCATTTTTATTACCTAAAAGAGTTAGCAAAAGCAGCGTACTGACTTGTAGAGGTTCAATAATGAAATTGAAAACAAGTTTTGAAGAAGAAAAAAAAACGGGAAGTTCATTGTCATGGACTGGTGGGTAATTTACCTCATCCCATCGCATCACTGGACGCATCTTTTGCAAAAGTTGATGTTATACAGCCAACTCTGCTAACATTTTTTCATACGCCTCTGCCTAACAAATACGGAAATATTTTTTTCAAAATTTCAGCAATCCCAATCACCATCGCACCTTTCGAAAGGGTGGTTGCTCTCTCAGATTGACTCTCTATTTCATTTGGTTTGCAACAGTGTTTATTTATTATTAATTGGTGGGAAAAAAACCATTGTAACAATGAAAATTTCTGGTGTGACATTAGCAATTTTATTCTTCCTTGTTTCCACGGAAGCTTACTTTAACATTCTAATTGAAGATCATTCTCCGACATGGCCAAGGATAAACGGTTCTGGTTCTGGGCCAGTTTTTCCAGAGTCCCCCGCAGGTCAAATCAATCCTGAAGGTGTGACAGACAATCCAGAATTAAATGGTGCTTATTTTGATGAGGTCGCCGGGTCGATTCCTGGAGGAGCTTCTGGAATCGCTGGATCTGCTCCGAATAATAATGGTCAGTTTGCCTGAGTGTTCACAAAGTTAATTATTTCATGATAGTAACGTAAGTAATTTAATGGGTGTTTTACACATTGTTTTTAAAGATAAACGTCCTTCAGTATCCGGAAACACTGGCGTGACTCCTGTGGAGGCCCGTGCTGAGGATCTTTCATATGGCTACACACCGGGTTATTGTCGATGCATTAATAAATATTACTGTTTTGGAGCTAACTACCAACGGGAACGTGTTCAGCGGGCTGTCAACACTGTACGTAACGGCAGATTGATTTCATACATTTATTTGGCGTTAAAATAATAATTGACTTTGAATTGGCGTGATGATTCATTGTAGCCCCCCTGTCGGAACAGAGATGAAGTAATGTGCTGTCTTACAAGTGGACCAGGATGCGGAGTACCTGCAAATTTTCCTTATTTCAATCCCTACCCACTATATGGAGAGGTATACACATTGAAAAGATAAGTTGTCATTATGATTGAGTTTTGACGTTAGGAATCTATACAATGTCATTGCTAATTAATTAGGCAAATTTTGGAGATCACCCATGGACAGCATTGGTGATGGATGTGAACAACCGCGTTATTTACGGTCTTGGAATTACAATTGCATGGAGAATTGTTATTACAACTGCCAGAAATGTTGCCGGTTACTCGTAAGTAAATTAAAGCGACAAACGTTTTTCCTTAACATTTTGGTTTTTGATTTCATTGAAAAATTTTATAAATTTTTGACAATCTTATTACAGTGGAAACAGTCTAAAGGTGCGTCTTGGTGAGTGGGATCTTTCCTCAAGCGATGAACCTTTCAAGCCCCAAGAGTTTCCAGTCCAGGAAGTTGTTATCCATCCCAAATTTAACCCCAAGACCTTCCAAAACGATATCGCCATTCTGAGGTTATCCTCAAATGTGGACTTGAGCTCAGTACCCAGTATTCGTTCTGCATGTTTAGCTAGACCAGAAGAAGCATTCAAATATATTGGGGCAAAGTAAGTAGCTCTGTAACATTCATATCTTTACTATTCCTGGGCACATTCTGCATTTACACATTCTAATTTACTGACATAATTGCTTTATCAAAAGGTGCCTAGTTGCTGGCTGGGGCTCTCAACCTTCAGCAAAGGAAAGGAAGAAGCGACAAGTTACAGATCAGACTGGAGGCTCAGGATCAGGAACTGGAACGGGAGGATCGGGATCAACCCAAAGTCGCAATATTCTTAAGGAAGTTGATATGCAAGTTTTGGATGGACAATTGTGCCAGGACGCTCTTCGTAGGAATGTTGGCAACCCAGAGTTTTTCTTGGATCAAACAAGCTTTGTTTGTGCTGGAGGGGATGCCGGAAAGGGACTATGTCGTGTATGTTATCCGTACTATTAAAAACCGTAACGTTAACTTATAGATCAAATAGAAACATGACAAAATTAATTTTAGGGAGACGAAGGAGCTGCTCTGGTCTGTCAAGAACGGAAGGATGCCCGGTACACTCTTGTTGGAATGGCCTCCTGGGGAACAACATGTGGTCAAAGTGGCTTCCCCAACGTATTCACAAACATTGCCAACTACTACGACTGGATCAAGAGTGTTGAGCCTGGAATTGGTCAATAAGCAACAAACTACAAAATATCTACACCATTCTCTCAATTTTTACACCACACATGTGCAAGTGATCTAATCCACTTTGATATTCTCATTATGTATTTATTTAGTTAATCTCATTACCATTTGCACCTTTTTGGGGTCTAAAAATAAAATTAAAGTTAACATTAAAAGTTGACTTTACACACTCATCATTAAATCATCATCACTCGTCTTTTCATTGTTGTCGATATGTCAGCATGAATCATGATAAATAATGTCTTCTCAATGTTTTCATGAGTTACGTAATTTTAATTTGAGAGTACAAAAATAGGAGCGGCTGTTGTGTATGCGATATGCGATGATATGGTAAAGATAGACACATCAAACCACCTGCCATGTTCCATGAGAATATTTTATTCTTCACTCTTTTTTCAATGAAAAGCAATAAATATTGCATTGTTCGCCACAAATCAATTCAACATCACCTCTGATAGTGCATACCATCAAAGCTTCTTGTTAGGGAAACCAGTAATACTTAATTACTGTAGTACAATAGCATATAAAACAAAAAAAATAAGTACGCATTTTACGTCCATATTAGACAACTTGACTATGCTAGAATACTGCGATGATGAAACACTGGAACCAAACCCCCAAAAAATGAAAACAAAAAAGAATGGGCGATTTTTAATTATAAATATTAAGCATTATTATTAGGAAGCAAACATGTTCATTTTTCGCGTGAGGGGCAAGTGACATGAAGTTAAATTGTGGGTGATGGTGATGTGTTGAGAGTTTTTGGCTTTTGGTAGTGTGATGTAATATATTTTATAATTTTGACGACTCTTTGACCACTTATCCATATCCAATTCACAACAGTCCATTCCAGTGTCCAGTGGGAAGAGAGAGAGATGCCATGATGTCTGGCGTGCTCAGCATACCCAATTATCTTCCAAAGACTTGACTCGATTTAACCCTTTTTCATTTTTGCCTTAAAACTAAGAAATGCATGCGCTCATGTAATACCATAAATACTTATATTTCATTTTTAAATTTCAAGAAAAATGTGCAATATTGATTCCATACATCAAACTGGAATTGGGTTCCACTCCACCTTATTTACATAATACATAGCGCAACAATTTCTGCAAAAATACGTTTTTACTGGTTCACCAAGCCAAAGAGCACATGTCTGATTCTGATTATCTTTAGCTAACCCCTTTTTGCTCACAAGTTTAATTTTTTTGATGAACAGCAAAACTTCAAGTATTTAACACGCAAGCAATATTTTTAAGTACCTTTTTTATTTTAAATGAAACGCAAGACTTACTATTTTCTTGAATGAAATTTTGTACATCTTTCTCAGTTTTTCTTTTCTCTTAAAACAAGTTTTCCAATTTTATCCCAAAATTCTCCAGCAAGATCGTGTAAGTTTTGTGTTGAGTTATGGATGGGGTGATTATTGTGCTTGTGTCTGGATTACGTGGCTGCGCTGCGTTTTGGTTGTTGTGAATGAAATTTTTTGCTTTTTCATTGAAAAAAATAGTGGATTCACTGGATCTTATATTATTTATACACGCTAATAATAACTACTACACCTTCAACCTTTTAGCTCACCTGTCGTTTTCAAGTGCGGTATAATATCCAGGTGGCATGTATCACGAATGATAAAGGTCCATTATTTTTAATACAGAAAAAAAGATCAACAGCCACAACAAGTCATGTCATGTCATGATTAAAAATGTTAAGCATTATAAACTAAAAATTCCATTTTTAATTTTTAGCCAAGTAATATGTGTGCTAATGTAAACACTTGCATAGATTTAGCATAGATTTTGGCATGTAGCATAATTGTAAATATACTTTAATCAGTATAAAAAAAATAATCCAATCTTCTATAATAACAAGTCAGTAGTCATAAAATTAATATGCAGAGTGTACTACTAGCTTTACCTATACCACACGATTAGCGATTATCTCTGGTTAATAGTTAGTAAATGATTAATTAATTGCTAGTCGGGCTGTTTTTAGCTGAGGATTGTTACTACAACGCGACAACAACAACGGCCATTAAACAAGTAGTTATTTATGATTGCCTTACGATCAATTACACCAAAAAATATGGATGTAATAATGCAAGTGTTGCAAAATATAAATTCATGGGATTATAAAAGCAGTTTCTTTTACACTTGAAATCAGATATTTGTATATAGTCAATATATAGAAATACTCCAAAAAGAAATACTCTCAATCTTGCAATTAAAACGAGAACCTGGCAATAATTAAATTGGTAATTAATAGTGTGCACACGTTCAATTGAACATGTGCATAAGTTTTCGTTGCACTACTATTGACCATACATTAGCGTTTTAATTGTTTTTGCCACCCAGTCAATACGTGTATTAAAACGATATAAAGGATCGAATTGAAAATTAACGGAACTATTAAACGAGTCCACCTTTTGTCCAATAAATATTTGAATTCATACTTTTAATGTATATTTAAAAAATTATCAGCAAATAAGTTCAATGTCAAGTCAAGTCCAGCATAAAATTTCCCGCTACTGACAATGGATAATGGTTACCATACGAAAAAAGGCTATCTGATCTGATCACACTGACATTGATGATTCTACTAGGTTGTCGACCAACCCAACTTTCAACAATTGAAAAACCCATATATTAATTTTCTTACTAAATTCCTCTAAATATCAACCAAAACCATTATCGTCATACATAAGTAAAACTTACAATTAGTTAAGTAACTCATTGATGACGACGACGCTTCTTCCTACCTGTATTTCTTGTACCTACCAAAGAGGAATCAGGATGAGACTATGTACTATTTAAAATAATGTGTTTCCATACATCATTGAATACAATTTCTCTGACAACTGACTTTCTGATGTAAAAAACCAGTTTTTTCTCTCCCAAAAGGATTTTCACAATAACCCGCAAAGAAGGAACCATAATTAAGCTAGCAGATCCAGTAGATAGGCATACCACCCAACAAACCAAGAGTACTGAATAAATAAATACTTTTGACCAATCTGATATATGCAATGCACCTACTAATTCCAATATAAAATTCATCTCGCTCCCCCTCAAAATTACCTTTTTATTCCATTTATTCTCATTTTTCATCAACATACCCGAGAATTGAAATGCATTCTTATTTTTTTAAACAATCATGATTTAACCTGTTCTTCTTAAAATGACAAACCGTTTATACTTTATGTGTTTTTTACTTGACTATTATTAAAATATGATCACCATAATCCTCCCTCGCTCCCACTCTTTAAAAATGGAAATATAGTCAGCCATGTCCATCATCTTAAATTACTCACTACCATACTCCTGATGCAATTTAATTACACAAGTTTAATGTATGGCTAAACTAAAAAATATCTACCTGAATGCGTAAAGCGTTTCTTTTTTAATCGTTTTGTGATCTGATCACATAAAATAAAATACTTTTGCAAAAAAAAATGAATGCACCTTACTGTTACCCATGATCATGAGCCATGTCATATTCCACAACAATTTATTCCACGTTAACATTTTACCTAGTGTGCTCGTTTTTCTTAATTTTTCTTGCCTAAAAACCACTTTGCCCTATTGCTCTGATCTAAGCCTAAATTATAGTCAATCGTATATTGTATCGCGTCATGCAATGCAATCACCGCAGGTGTCTTCTGCTATTTTTTTCAAAACCCTTTTTGTTTAATTGCTAGACAACCTGGCATACAATTTATCTTGGACAAAAGAAAGAAAACGTTAGTCAGACAAACCGACGTCGACGGCGATGATATCACAAATTACAATTTTGCATGGGATCGTATGTATGAAAATCCTCTCTTTGTTTTCACCATAATCATGTACCCACTTTTTTTGGCTGGAATGAATAAACTTAAAAATTCAACAGAAAAGCAAACGATCCATAATAATAGCATTGTATGTTATATTATACCCATGTACGTAGACTAGCTTCCATGCATAATTAATTAGATACTTAGGCAATTCCAGAAAAATAAGTAAAAAAAGAAAGAAAATTTTCAAATGTCAAAATCCTTTTCAGATAAAAATGTTGACCAGTGCCAAGTGGGCAAAAGCAATAAAAAGACAAATTACGTATAGATATACACAAACATGTGTATACCATATAATATTTGGTATAAACACGGTTTTTAGTTTTACATTTTTTGAAGAGTTACAGTTTTTACTCATTTTATCCCCAAAAAAGCTGAAAATCTTGTCTGCTTACTTTGCTTACCTATCAGGCCAGGCTAGACCACTGACCAGACTAGGGTTGAGAATAGGCGCCGAAAACGGCGACACCAGACGGAAAGCTTTATTTATTCCTTTCTCCACATGCAAAAATAAATATGCAAATTTTTGTTCTAGCAGAAAATACTTTTTTTCTTGTGTAATTGTAAACCTGGTTTTAGTTTCAAACCTATTTATTTATAAAGCTGTTTACTGGAAAAAGTGACTTTTGTATGACCGGACAAGTTACAAAATTTATCTTTCATTTTCATCTTTTTAACATTATTTATATCACTGTTTCTACCTACACACACACCTGACCTGCCTCCTTTTTGCATGTTCAAAGTTTTAGTGTCAATCCATCACCTACTATTTTTTCGGCCACTGATTTTGCTTTTTTATAATTATTTTTAGCTTTAGGGCAGTGCAGTGGCATTGTAAAACCGCATGGGTTGACATGAAGCTCTTAAAAATATTCCGGTTCCCGTTATAAATCACAATAGCAATTTTTCACGTGGGGACCCAACAAGCAGAACATGCTAATATATTGTGTATATAAATCGCTTATCATTTTCAACTTGTTTTTTAAAATCCTTTTCCAGATTTTCACATAAAAAAGACAATTTACCCCAAAGTCAATCATCAAAGTCATCATCATCATCATCATCATCATCATGGTATCATCGTATGTCAAGTCATGTCATGTCCAGTTCGTGTCATTGTCAAAGTTAATATACATGAAAGGAAGAATATTTTAAATACAAATGTCACAAAGTTTTTTGAGTTGGGTATAGTTAATGTCCTTCTTCTATTGTATCTCTCTTAGCAAATCTTGCGATCAAAGCAAGTTGACAACTGGAGATAATAAAGTATGGTATGATCATTTGAATCACGTTTTTTGGAGAAATAGCTAGCAAATTGGTATTTCATCTTCAGCTCTAATCCAGTATCCAGAAGACCAACAGAGATGAAAAGATTTTTTTTACGATTACCTGATAAAAATGTGATTCTTGTTGCGATGGTCAGTGGTCAGTCATTGACTTAATTTTGCAGTTAAGCTTATATAAAAAATCAATATAATTCTTGTTTTTTGGACAAAAAAAGTCGTAAAAGTATTGGCATTACAGGATTTTTTAGAATTAGGTGATTACAATGTACACTTGACAAGGTTTAATTGTCATTTTTTGTGACATTTTCCCATCCATCTTTAATCCGTGGTATATTAGATTTCTAATGGGGGATATTTCTAGATAAGAGATTTTTTTGCATATTGACTCAGGTTTCATAGTGAATATTGCTTATATGCATACCATTATTGAAAACTTCAATTTTCCTAAAAAATGTGGTTTTAAGAATAAAAATTCGATATTTGGTAAAAAAAAAATGTCAGAACCCGGATTAATTTTCGATAATATTTGTTCAAGCTGATAAATGATATTATGAACAAGCAACAGCGGCATAATAAAGAACACATTTTTTAAACAGGTTCTTTAAAACCTGGGTATGTATGCAGACTTCGTGTTATAACGACTTAACTATTCAAGTAAACTTATTTATATTTAGGTATTAAATGTGTTATGTAAGTTATAGATCTAAAAATGACAAATAAATTATTAATGCACAGGTGTTGTAATAAACTCTGCAACTCTGCATGCAAATAGCGAGCAATATATATATTTTTTGTAAAGATTTTTTTTCAGATTTGCAAGAATTCAAAAAAATAACAAATGAGGATTGTAATTTAAATGCTTAAAATCCTTCAGGGGAAAGAATCTATTAAAAATTCTAAAGTTCTTGTTATGAATATTAAAAAATAATTCATGCATTTATTTTTACCAGGATTTTTACTGAATAAACCAGCGGGATTTGTGGTTTAATGCTTGATATTATTTCCTGTGATGAAAATGAGCAACCACTATTGTTGTGGCAGGCAGGATAATGTATAAGCATAAAAGTTACCAGCTGGGTACATGGGGATGAATATGAAGAAAAAAAATCACCACTTAACACTACATTTTATGACTTGCTAGAAAAATTATAGTGATGATGATTACGCTTTGCAGTGTGTTATGTTTTATGATATTCATTCATAATATGAATTTTTGAAAACAAAAAAAATCTAACAACATGCAACGAAACAAGGCAGCTTTATCAGTGTAATAAAAGTTATGTCAAACTTTAATACTTTGTAAATCGGGTTTACCTAAGCTCCTTTTAGGCTTTCATCAGCCAAAATAATATTTAAGCTTGCATAAGTTAAAATTCATGCATTTTGACATAAAATTGACATTTCAAGAATTTCAAGACACAAGAATGTTTTTCATTTTAATAAAGAATCTTTAAAAATAAGCAGGTTATAACTGACCTTAATCAACTCAAGGCTCAAATTATTGCAATGACATTTTTAGTTTAGTAAGTTACGAGTTTTAGTTAAAAAGTCATCATGAATAATTATGAAAACTCATGTTATCTTAAAATCCCATTATGGTTATTTGTACACTGTACAAAAATGTTTGCGTACAGAATTGATTAGCATATTTTTAAGGTATTTTAGAGCTGACTAACGGATAGACATATTTCTGGAAAATTACTTAATGGACAAATTATTAACCAGAACTAAAGCTAATAAAAAGTCACAAGTAAGGTACATTACTAACCATTACCATAATATTTAGAAACCAGTGTGTAACGTAAAGTGTACACTGTACAGGTGCAATGGATGTTATGATATGATGTCCGTGTCATAGTCCAGCAGAGTCTCCCTCGTTGTTGTTTTTTTTTTCGTTGAATTGCCGTATTTTTGTGTATGATTTGAGGATGATTATGATTATGTAAATGATTACAAGACAGGAATTGTGTGTAGTACACAACAATTACATACATTATTTTATATTACCCTTTTTTTCTCTTGATTACTTTTTTAGCAATGGAGATTTTTATGTGTTTTCTGAAAAGTTGCAAGTTTACCAAAAAAAAAGCTGCAAAGTGTTTATACGTTGTTGTTGTTAGCCGGGTTTGTTTTGTTGTTACTTGTAAAAAAATGGGAGATAGATGAGATGGGTATCAAATATCAATCATCGTCATCTTGATCTGATCATCATCTTATTTGAACAGAGATAAACTACTCATAAATAAACAGCAAAACAAAAATCGGGTTTCATACGAATTTAAAAAAAATTATAAGTTTTGTTGTTTTTTCTGTATTAATGAATGATAATTATGAATTATGCCATTGACCTGGTAGGCTGAAAGGTAGAGAAATATTGGCAAAATACGATAAAAAACTCGTTGACCAAAAATGGTGAAGTAATCAAAACTGCATATGAAAAATCGCGAATAGATTAGATGAAATTTATGAATGACGGACGACTGACATGAAAAAGGACTTTTGAGTGTTCATTTTGAAATGCCAGGTGAGAAGATGAGATTTGTGGAGTAAAAAAACGAAACAAAGAAAACCTTAAAACTTAATGTATTTATATTCTTCCACTTTCTTTTATTTTGTCGGGAAATAGTTAAATATGTGTACTTATAAATATATACCAGATTGATTTGATGTTTACCATCAAATTTAATTTTAATCAAACTTCTTCTTGATTTTTTTCAAAAATAAAACAAATGGGAATACGTGACGAGCGTCTAATATACAAAATGCGCTGTGGTAGGTGGAGGGAATAAAAAAGGTAAAAAGTCAATATATTTTGGCGAGTTTTTCGTGATTTTTTTTGACAGGATTTAACTTCTATACAAGTTCAGTTCTCTAATATTGGGTAATCAAATGAAACTGTCGGCTTGGCAATCGGCAGGCCTGATGTTGATGAGCAATCAAGCCGAGTTTAACTACATGTTATTATTTTCCTTCGAAACTATACCATTATCAAGGGACTGACCGAACTTATCATTTTTAAGAAATCAGCCAAACCAAAATTTAAAGAATACCGTTGACCTGCTTAATAAATCAACTATTTAAAATCTTTAAAAATATTATTTACATGCGAATAAAAACAAAACAGAAAAACACGCGTCTCAGGTATTACTTTTAACTAACTGCATATTTATTACTTGTCTAATAGTTATGTGTAGTTGAACAGGTGGCTTTTTTAGCACAGTTAATAATATACAGGAGGCAGTCAAAGAAAAGGTGAATGATTTTTAATTTTCCAATTCACAGGTCCAAATCCTAATAAATGCCTGTTTATTGTCAGTAATCGTTTTCGCTTCTCAAGAAAAAAAGTTGCTGGGTCGCAAGTCGTAAAATCGACTTGGTGGTTCATAAATTTAAAATATAAATTTGCATTCATTTTTTTTTCTTGCAAAAAAACGTATTAATGAGGTGTAGAATTCGCCAATTAATTCTTTCACACAAAAAAATCTTCTGATTTTATTTTTTAAGCACTGAATCTTATCAGTTTGATGAGTCATGGACATCACAGGCATTTGACCTGACAATCAAGACACACGACTTCCAAAAAAAGTGTTTCCTTTTTAAGAACTTTTTTCCCTGATTAGTTTATTCAACGTAATGAATGCAACAGGATAAACCCTCCAGCTATCCTCCCTCAGCCGCCTCCTCCGACAAAAACGCAAAGAAAAAATGATAAATGGGCATAATATGCATAATTAGTGGTGTTATGCATGCAAGCGTGCATAATGATCGTCTGTCTGTTGCTGAAAATAGCTCTTTGTTCCTCTCTCATCCTCACCAAAACTGTCTCAACTCACCCCCAAGCTATTCCAGTCATCCTTTTTTTTTAACTTTAACCAAGCTCCATTTTTTCATCAACTTCCGATTCCGCAGATTAGAATATTAAATTCTAATCTAATCTTATCTTATGAATAACGCATGAGAGCCTTGAAATCGATTAAAAAGATTTTCGCTCATGACAATTACTATTATTATCATTAAATTCAAATTTGACAAATTAATTTTGCACTTGAAAGGATAAGAAAAACTTTACATTAAAAATTAGGATAGAATCCCAGAAACATAGACAGAGAGAGAAAAAAAATAAGGTGCGTTAAAAAAACAGTGTAAGGGCATCCCAGCAGTAGACTAATATCCAATACCCACACCTACACTCACTAAACTGCCACACATTAATTCATTTATTTAACCCTTTTGATAACAAACTTTAAAGAGAGATGAGTATCATAATTTCTTTTTTATGCATATTTGTTCAACCCTTTCATAACACCACATATCGCATCATCATAGCGCACAACTACCACCACCAACTATCGCGATCGTCACACAACCTTTTATGCACCTACACTCTTCTTCATGAGCTTGCAGACATGTTCACAAAGGAACAACACAACAGGAAAAATTAAAATGGTGATTTTTTTTTGCATAAAGTGTAATGTATTATCCTGTGTAATTAGGTGTCAAGTCAACGTCATCTCATAAATCAAGATGTTTCTGTTGTGCTAATATGATGATCTTTTGATCTTTTAACAAAATAAATTCCACCTACAACACTTCAACTTTCACGACAACTATATGACCCAGACGATCATTATATGAATTAAATGGCTACATATGTAATGTATTTTAACTTTTAAATTTTAAATGAGAATCCAATAATAAGATTCTTTCCGCTGCTCATCATAATCATCAGCATCATCATCATCGCATTATTTACATTAATTTACCTAAATGGATAATGGGTTTGGGAGGAAGGAGGGAAGTAAAGTGCCTTTGTTACGCTGTTGGTGCTGTTATTATTATGACAGTAGGATGAGTTAGGAAGTGTTAAATTTAGGGAATTTCATTTTTAAGCCCTTTGCATATATTTACAATTAACAATTTTTGTTTTTTCAAGTGCAAGTTCATGGGCGCGTGACACTTGACATTGACATTGGCATTTTATAACATAGAATTTATTTAGTGAAACATTAAATTAGCATTTATTACTATTACTTTTAATTATTATTATCCTTTTTTATTTCATCCTGAAAACAAGCTTGAATTTGTTTTAAAGTATATTTAATAATGACAATAGCATTACAGTTAACTTCATTAAAAAAGGAAAAAGGTAGGAGGTCACATTACTACAATTCCGTACTGCCGTACATGCAAACATGATCATGGCGTGGCAACAAACAATTTGGATCATGCTTGTTTGTCCTCATGAAAATGTCACGAGTCACAGAGGACTGGAAAATGCATCGTTTTATTTTTTATAAGGGCAGATCTAGTCTGTATTGTTTTTTTCTTAAATTCTACTAATTAGACTCTCGTGGACGAAGTGATGACGGGATTTATTATTTTTTTATCAAGAAAATATGTGAAGCAAATATGTTTTAATTTGCGAAACAAGGTGACCTTTTCTGTCATTGCATTGTCATGTCATATTTTTTTGGTGTAACATAATTAATTAATTACTAATGCATACTTTGTTCTTTTTCTTATCAAATCTTTTTTACAGAAAAATAATATTGCAGACGCTAATTTTTTAAAAGTGTGACGATTTTCTCTACATGGTGGCGAGAGAATCAGATTGTATTTGCTAATTAGTAAGCATTTCAGATAAACTACCTTTTGAACCCGGTCATTTTTCTTGTGCAATTATATCATCGCGCATCGTCAAGATTTTCAATCAGAATACTTTATAAGGATTTAGTTTTTTGTGAGTAGCAATGAACCAGTGACGTATTTATATTTTAATAGTATCTTCTTAAATAATAGTTTATCATAAAATATAATATAATATTTGTATGTTTGACGATGATGCTGACGGGGTTTGGAGTGCCATGAAGAATATTTTATTGTGCAATTTTTTTACACGGGATACTGGGATATGTGGACTCTGGATCCACCACCATACCCTGGAGGGAGAGAAATTTTTAGTAAAAAAATATGAAATCGTGAATGATATTTACTGTTTCACACTATAACTCATTAACATGATCATTCTTTTTGATATTTTGTTGTGCTTGAACAGGCTTGAAAGATGAGTTGAAAAGATGAACAAAATGGAAAACCAACAAAGTACACTAATACGAACATAACGTGTGTGTATGCGTAGAATATAAATGAGATTTGCGTTCAACTTTACTTCTTTTTATATTGAAATTTAGCCACGTTGAAGATGATGTCAGCAAGAGCTTCAATTCAAACAAGTAATGTATCTGTGTCATCCACTTGGTTTTAAGCCCTTTTTAAGGTTCCAGCACAGCGTATATTTTTTTAATTAAACGGGAGATTTGATTGTCCGTCTAATTAATTGTATTTGACAACAGCCCATAAGTCCAGAATAGAGGGCTTTTACGCAAAAAAATGATTAAAACAAATTTTCAAACCCGGGTCAATTGTTCATGGCCAAAATGTGTATCTCTACATATTTTACCAAGGAACAATGACACAAAAGGTTTACTTAAGTTTTTTTCTCTTCCATAATCACGTATTTAGCAATCCCAATAAAAAATTACAATTTTTCATAAATTGTACTCCGGGTATTTGATGATGAGCAGAGAAAAAAAGATGCGGATTTTTATGGATCGAAACGTCATCGTCATCTCAAAACTTTTTTCTGGTGGCAAGTTAAATGTCAGCGAGCAGTACATTTTACTATTATTACATTCTAAATAATACTGTAATATGTAATAAGTAATAACAATCTCAACTTTTTAATCGTTTCATTAACTGAAAACTAGTTTTATTATTTTACAAACATAAAGAAGCAGTTCGTTGGTGGGGGTTACTTTGGTCTCGAATTCTGCTTGCTGTGATATATTCCTTTGGCACGTTTGATTTGAGAGATGTGATTTTTCCAGAGATTTTTTCCTTAAATTTCTAGCATTCATCAACAAGTGTAATAATCTTAAGAAGAGTTTAGCCAACCTAGTCTGCTGACCGAATGAAATAAAGTTGACTTTTGTACACAAACGCAATCCGCTCATTATTAAGTCACGATGCAGTACCCCGCAAGACACGAAGAAGAAGATGGACTACTCGACTGCTCGTCATCTTCATCACCACTTCATCATCATTCATGAACACTAAAGATGCGCAGTAGTTTAATCTATCTTTTTTGTGCTATCATACTAATAATTATAATAATATCAATAATAAAATAATGAAAGTAAATTATAAATGTATCACGAATCCTTTAGGTATGTATTACGTAAAGTACATTCATAAACTGTACTAAATAGAAAATGATAGTCTTGAGTTTACGTGTAAAACATTTTCTTACACAAATAAACCATAAACAAAAAATAATTACACAGATTTGCGTAAAAAACTGAAAGGAAGTAACGCACAAAACTTTGCTGATTGGTTTTGCATTGACGGAGAGATTTTCATTACAAACTGCGTCACCTTCAGTCTCAAGTCTCAAGACTACCCTAATTTCCTGGAAAACATTACGTAATAAAAATTTATGCAAGCAACAAAGAACTCAAAAAGTGCATCTTTGTTTTTGAAAATGGGCAACTAAATTAAAAACTCTTACGTAATTTGAACTGTAATTTAACGTTACATTTTCTTTGTCCTCCCAAGTTCCTTACTGGCTCCAGGATGCATATACATAATATGCAGTATGCGTATAATTTTATGATTAGTGTTATTACTACGATTTTTATTATTCCTAGAATTTTCCCATTTTCTCAGTCGTCCATCGCAGAGCGCACTACCCATCCCTTCCAATCAATAATCAAATCAGTTGGAATATTACGGGAAAACGTGTGCAGAGTTTTATGGGATGGGAGTAGTGACGCGATTTCCATTTCGGCAGCAATCAGTGAACAAAATGAAAGCAAAAAAGATAGGATTATGATATCTATGATGCGTGCTTGTGTCGTTTAAAGCTAATCAGTTAGTCGCAGTGAGCATTACTTACACACTTACAATTCATATTGTAGAATTTCTAAAGAAGAATTTCTGTGAAAAATTAGAAGAGCTTTTAATTTAATGTTTATTACTTAAAAAGAGGTTGTCTCTGTGGTGGTGGTGATGGCTTCCTAGTAGTAATTTGTGGTAAATGAGATTTTTATGTAGGTACAAACCCACCATCATCATCACAAACAATCGCCGCCGCGTCGCTCCGTCACATCACATCATATCGCACACGTCGACACGTTAGCCAGTTAGCTGGTTTTGTTTTGTTGAAAGGTGCATTCTTGTAATTAATGAGGAGGTAGGGTAATCAAATCAGAAATCTTGTAACCATGGCTAAAGTGCCACGTGGTTTTTTATGACTTATTACTGTATTGCACTTAAGTTTTCCATATGTAGCAATAATTTGTCCAGGTAAATCATACAAATTGGATTAGATGTTTTCCTAGAAACTTGAAATTTTCCTAAGAATAGAAATAGATAATTTACCAATTTGTCATACATATTTACTTCTTTGTAAAGAAAGCATGAAAGACAATAGGTGCAGCAAGTCTAGTCTAGTGAGAGCAAGAGTAAAAAAACTGTCAAGTAAAGTGGACAAGTTTATGCAGAATAATTAACAATGTATTGCTTATTTTGATAATTTTTCATCTGCAATTCTAAAATTTCAGAAGATACCTTGTTAATTTTTTTATGCCTAATGAATTATTTTAATTTAATGTCGCGCGCTTTGTGATTGTGTTGTGAGCAACAACTCAAAACAGAAATTAGAGTGGTTTACATATAAAAATTCTAATTAAAAATGCTTCATGCTGGAACCTTACCTTTTTAACTTACATGTTGGTTTGCTCACTGCATATTTGATAATTATGGAAAAATAGGAAGATGCCATTGTTGCTTATATGGTTATTGGTGATGCTATGATGATCATGTTGATGATAATGGTGGTCCATACGATATTTTCATGATTTGCTTGCAAAAGCTTAGATTTTTCAAATGACTTGACTCATACTAGAGCTCTTTGATCTGGGTAGACAACAAGACTAGAGTAAGTATTGCCAAACGCTGACATTTTGAAGAAATCAGTAGAATAAGCAGCGAAACTGACCAGGTAAGCTGTAAGTCCTGACCTGCAATAGACGAGCGTGTGATGATGTCGATGTGATGCATGACCGTCTGTTCGCTTATGATAGGTATACATACACATGTGAGAGAGTTTCATTTTTGCAAATCAAGAAATCAAGCATTAAAACAATGAGTTCCCTCAAAAGATGATGAAGATGAGCTGATGTATAAACTGATGTCACGTAGTACAGCAACCTATGTACTAATTGTAAGTACGCTGGATGATGATGATCGTTATTATTACGATGGTATGTCTGTAATAATAAGGATGGCTGGTATTAGGAAAACAGGAGGAGGAACAGGTTAAAGATTTATTTAATGGTAAAGTAATGGTAGAATATCCTAGATCCTCTTCTTAGGAGAAAAAAAATCTAAAGAATATGGCTTTGTTGCTTACAGAGTTTACATATTGGCAGATATAAGTATGCATGTGTGAACTGATTCAAAAAGATGTACTTCTTCCAAAATATTCATTTAATAGTGTTTATGAAATAGTAAATGGTCCTTCTTGTGTGTAAAATTCCAGTTCATTGAAAATTATGTGTGGTGCGGTGGCATTATAACGTTCACACTTTTATGGCAAACTTTCTGGACCGGCTTGTATAAAAGGAGAGGACACTCGTCCTAAAAGTATCATTCTCTCATCATCAGTCACTTCTCTGGTCTGACCTTAGTCGAGCAGTTGATCTTTTCTTTAAAATATTTTAGAAAATTTAGAAATTTTTAGCAAACATGAAAGTTTTGGTAAGAATTTAATAAAAAATTTCAAAAAGTGCCTCAGAAAAGATTTTTTTCTGGAGAATTAAAAAAACCTAAACTAAAGATTACTTGAGTGATAATTATTGTTCTTATTTTTTTGGTTATAGGTTTGTCTCGCTGTGGCCTTTGCCACTGCCAATGCCTACAACATGGGCCGCTCATCCAACTACGACTTGATCTATGATTCTCAAAGGGACGGCCTCAACTCCCCGTACGTCGTGTACGACTCGAAACGTGATGGTCTCAACAGCCCACGCGCCAACCAGTACGCTAATGACCCCTCCTTGACAACTCTCTTTGATTCAAAGCGGTAGGTGTGATATGATACTACTGAAAGATTTTTTTCCAAAAAATATGCAATTTGAAATCAACTTGAACCTTAATTTTTTACAGCGACGGCTGGAATCACCCCTACGTGGTTAGCAACACCAGGAGTTCAGGTGGTTCAAGTAACGGAATGGCCATGTCTATGTCTAACAGGCGCGCTCCTGCTCCAGTTGTCCAACAACAGCAGATGATGTCCAGAAGACCCATGTCTATGCCAGTTATGCAACAACAGCAGCAGCGTATGCAAGCTCCTGCAGCCAGACAAATGCAACGAGGCCAACCCACTTCATACGACAACTATGAAACCATCTTTGACTCACAAAGGGACGGATGGAATCATCCATGGGTGGTCTATGACTCCAAGCGTGATGGTCTCAATTCTCCCCTCAGGACCCAGTTCGACAACGACCCAAACTTGGTCACCATCTTTGATTCCAAGGTTGATGGCTGGAATCATCCCTATGTAAGTAGTATGCATTTAACATACCACATGTAACTAATAGATTCATTTAAATCAATTTTAACAAAATGCATTTTTTTGAAATTCACCTTACAGGTTATCTATGACTCCAAACGTGACGGACCTAACAGAAGATATTGAACACATGCGATATAGTAAATCTTATAAATAACTTACTTTAATCTATTAAGTATGTACCTTGACGATTATTTTGTAAAAGACTAAAATCATCATTATGCCAACTCGAGTCTAAAACCATGCGATAAAATTGAATAAAAAATTATTACTCCATGCACACCTTTGTAATCTTTCATGCAAAACTTTAATTTTCATAAATAACATCCGTACCAATCCATCCAATACATATCATAAGCATAATGCATAACGATTACTGAAACCTAACCATTTTTAATATTCGTATCTGGGCATCAAATATCTCATGACACATGAAACAATAAAAGCATGCTTCAAGAATAAGGGTGACTGAAGTTGAAGTAAATAACTTGATACATGAAACATGTTTTCAAAAATAGAATTTGGCTTTGGCACACTTGCAGTTGTTCTTGTATTGCAAAAAATAGTTAATATGAACAAATTACTACATTAGTTAATAAAAAATTGTAGGTTTAAAGGGACAGCAGTGCAAAAATTATTTAAAGGTTTACTGTAAAACCTTAAATATTTTCAGTGTGTGTTTGCCAGTTGTACCTGGTAGGCACTGCAAATTGCAATGCTCTTGTAATTCCGAGGTTTCTTGTAACTTCTTACGAATTATTGTTTGCTGACAGTGCGCTTACAATTGTGATTTGTGTGTGCCGTATAGCCTTTGAAAAGAAGAATACCTAAACAAGCAGGGCTAGAGTGAGCTTCTTAGTAAGTTCGAATTCAATGCAAACTGTTAAACATATTAAACTTATGCAGTGGATGGGCAAGTCCGTCAAAGACTTAGGAAATTACAAGTGACTTAAATTTCAACAATTTTGTTTAAAATATTCTTTATTGCTTATATATTATTTTAGTGGACAATTCAGAAAAAAATGTGACTCGGAAATAAAATCAGTCTTAAACCAAAGTCTTTCGTTCAAGAGTTTGTTGATTTTCCAGTAGATGAAGACATACCATGTTCACCTGGCTGCATATTACAAGGAAATCGCTCGGAATGGAAACAAACACACCTGTACAAGTACAAAAATATACATACATCATGTTCAACAATAATATAGCGTAAAATTTATAAAACTGTTGAATCGTTTCGTCTGTTTCATACCTGCATGCTCTTCCGAAAGATACTTGCAGTAAATGTTCAAAATACCGGTGATGTCATTTGCAGTATTTCCAACTAGATCACGTGGCCAAATGTCTCTGAAATATCATTAGGAAACGTTAGTAAAAGTCAGCAATTACTTTATTGTAGTAGATAAATAATATTCGAAAAATGCTAACTTGTTTGCTTTGTATAACTCAATGGCTTGTTCCCACATGTGAGCTAATAGTAAATCCAGCAGTGTGCCTTCCGCCTCCACAAGTGTAAGAGTACTTCCACTTTCTCCGCTAATCACTTTGGTTGAAATACACTGCAAAAGAGCAGTTCGAACCTCGCATACTTGTCGCGAGAGATCTCGGACCTGTGAACATATTTAAAATGCACAAATTTAGGAGAAAGTTTTGATGATGTAAAATTTGAAATTAAAAGTGACTGATTAATTAAAATTTGTTCACCCACCTGACCACCCACCTTTGAATTGGAAGAAAGTGTTTGCACACAACGCTGATGCGTCTCCAGCAACAATCTCAGTTGAAACAAAGTTCTGTACAGGAGCTTGGAAACATCCGCTATAATCTCAAAGGGATCAGTGCATCGTTCTGAAAACGAGTTTGCTTCATCAGAGAACTTTGGAATCTCGCCCTCCAATGCCTTCAACTTGACCAATGGCTTTAAACCACTTTCTAAACATTCCTGGAGTGTTTCCTTCCTGTCATTCAGTGTCTCCAAATGCTCGGATGCCTCCAAAATTATAATTTTCATTTCTTCTGATCGTATTTGCTCTTTGGTGGACCACAAATGCCAGGCTGCCATGTGCAAATTATTTTCACTTGAGAAATCCACAAGCACAGAGATTATGAGAGACAAGTTTGCTGCACTTTCAAAGCCTAACGAGGTGAGCAGAGCTGTAATATCTTGGCTGAGGTAAATAACTTCACAGAACGCCGTCTGTACCATTTGTGACAGTGTTTGAATGGATTCTAAGCAACAAAGGGGTCGTACGCCTAGCAGAAAAGTTTGCAAAATGGATTTGCAATCTTGGAATTCATCAATAATTCGGCTCGAGTGGTGATGAGATTCTTGGGGAGCAGCTGCAGGAATCTCCATAGCTGCACAAGTGGAGTCTTGATCGTTAGCATT
Organism: Entomobrya multifasciata; assembly: GCA_034693345.1. NCBI lineage: Eukaryota > Metazoa > Arthropoda > Collembola > Entomobryomorpha > Entomobryidae > Entomobrya > Entomobrya multifasciata. The sequence goes on along the minus strand of JAQFXM010000606.1, from coordinate 10,864 downwards.
ATCTCCGTCTCCATCCACATCTACATCAATATCTACATCAATATCAGGATCGTTCGCAATAGTTTCGTCGGTCAAGATTTCAGACATCACATTTGCATCTGTGTCGTCCCCATCTCCGTCGTCAGGATCCTGATCAGCATCTTGCTCTGCCTCTTCTTGTTCCTCTGCAGCCTCCAGTAACATTCCTTCCTGTATGGACATATTACACGGAGTAGTTTCCTCTTCACTTCGAGAATCCATACTTGTATCTGACAATCTTCGTGACCTTGCTGGTGAAGATAACTGCGACGAGGCTACTTCAATCATTGTTAATGAAGTGGGCTGTGGGGTGGGTGGATCTGATTGAGAGTGTCTTCCTTGATGCTGTGGAGAGTGTTCATCGAGTGGCGATAGCCCTAAATCGTCTTCATCTGAGGACTCCTCCAGCTGATGATTACCCATTTGATGACTGTAAGATGACTCCTTAGTTGTGACAGATATCTCGACTGGGCGTCTTGATGACATGGAAGCAGATTTATTAACGATGGTGTTCGCATCTGAGCTTGTTTGAGAATTGGATCGCAAGCCACTTTGTTCATTCTCTGTTTCTCCTTCAGTTTCTGGCTCTGTTCCCAACTCAGAGAGAGGACGTCGTCTAACGCCCCAGTTGAAGTTGTCACTACTCTCTCCCTCCACAGACTCCAGCTCATACTCCAAAAAGTCGAAATCTCTGAACACTCTAAACTGTGCATCACTTGCTGAGCCATCTTCCAAACGACTTGCTCCGGATGCGTCATTGTTGGGAACAGAAACCTCTTCTGTAGATGACGCCGCACTGCTCTGTCGTTCAAGCAGTTCGGAACTTTGACTAAATATGACTGAGGGACTTTTCGGTAGCCCGACTCTTTGGCCACATGCATTTAAGACGCTAACAAGAGCCTCCCTTACCCTACTTTGACACTGCCAAGGTCGCTTCCAACCGGACTGAATAAAACCACTCCCACAATTACCCGTATTCCCGTGACCACTATCCCCCACAGAACCTGAACGAAAAGCTAACGTTTGACCCATTCCTACCATCCCGACCCCCAAACCCATGTTCCTAACTGCCCCCATACCATCATCTTTGTTACCCGGAATGGCTGTGTTGGGATGTCGTCTTCCAATTACCGGAGTTTGTGACACATCAAAAGTAAACTCCATTGTCCTCCCGGGAAGCTCTTTCTTACTGTGGAACTCCATTTCAACTGGAAATCCACTCGGAATGGGGGCTTGAGACACTGATTCCCACATTGAATTTCCACATGAATTTTGCTGAGAACCAGCTGCAGGAGGAGCAACCAGTGAGGATGATCTGGCCACAACCAATTTCAAGATGCGAAGTGACTCTTTCCAGTGTGGGCCATCCAAGTGCTTTTCAACTGCACGTAGTAACTCAGGACTCACAGTACTCACTCCCGTAAGATCTACATAATTGAAGCAGCAATGAAGAGCTGTTAGGACCAGAGGCTGTAGATACGTTGGTCCTTTCTCTAAAATGTCGAGTAGTACTGCCAAAAGGGATGGCGCCAGGGAGGCATAAGAATCATACAAATACTTGATTACACACTTGGTCCACTGCATGCTCTCCTTGCTGAAACTTCGTTTCGCGTATAGTGACATAACTGTCGCCAAATGGCCGTAGGAATTGTTGTTATTTCCGTTGGACCTTATTTGGGCCACCTGAACGAATAAAAAAAATCAATAAATAAAAGAAATTTTCTATCGCATTTTGTACCGACAGGTATACATAAAGTTTCTAATTTCTTAGACAATTTAACTTACCGCAGCAATGTATTGGGAAGCTTGAATACAAGTTACGTTGGGATCATCATAATGAAATAGAAGATAGGGTAAAACGGCAATCACGGAAAGTGGAAAACCAGTTTCGAGAGTTGGGTCAACGAATGGTATGTCCAAATACGGTATGAAACGTACCATCATGGCGAGCGTCTGTAAATTGGTAATTAAGGATTAGTTTTCAAATTTTGACATACGAATATTTTATATGAGCAAATTATTAATTCTGTTTACCTGGTCATAAATACTAGGATTAGTGCATCCTTTCAATAAAAGTGAAATGACACCAGGGAATGTGTTCCATTGTAACTGCGTCTGAACACGCTCCACCTTATCCCGACAATCCAAACGATCTAGTGGCAATCTTTCCATGACCTTTTCCATAAGACGTAATGCCAGTAAATACTCATGCTCGTAGTCTGACTCCAACAAAGAGAGTGTAAGCCAAAACACTTGAGGAATCACGTCATTAGCGTTATCGTGAAGCAAATGTCTCTCCGAGTCTGCGTCATTCAAGCTATCTTGGTGGCACCCGTTTAACGATTGTACAGATCTGGACCTGGTTAATTCTGGTTTTTTGTAGTCAAAGCCAAATGTTTCTGTTCCGCTTCTAGGGCGTATTTGTGCTGGAGGCGTGGAGTAACCATCTCTGTCTCCAACCATATGTTCTCCTCCAATGAGTGCGTCTTCAGGTGGAGTGGTACTATCATCCAGTATCACTGCTTCTACACAAGCTTCTAGTGTCAGAATCAGCTCAGTCACGTATCCTTGCATGTCATCTCCAGGCTCTGCCACTGTTTCCACAAGTCTTGACAAGATATCACAAAGTATCCTGGATACCAGAGGAGTTTTAAGGGCCCGAAATACTTGAAGTGATCGCCCTGCATAGTGTCTAGAAGAGCAGGCCAGTCCAATTTGAAGGCTCACCTGAGCCCATCTTTTCTCCAAGTCGGATTTGGGATACGAGTGTATAAATGAGCAAATGCTGCTTTGTAAAAATACGGATAACTGGGTAGCACTCCGAATATTCCAGAGTTTGGCTGTAATATCCTCACAAGCCCATAGTGGCTGTGTCTTACGTTCCAGCAAAAACTTAATTAGGGCCAAACACATTTCTGAAGATGTCAGGGGCCTGGTGGAGCCGCCTACGTCTTGTTGTTGTGGTTCAGGTATGACAAGAAGCAAGCTAACTGGAGTGTGAGGTCGCTTAGATGGAACTCTCGGACTGCTTTTGGCACTCTGATTAGGTGAATGACCACCAACTGGCGTGGCTACACCTAAGCTTTCGTTAGCCCCACCGGGCTTTGATGTTGAATGCGCAGGCACTGTGAATACTGTAGAACTATCCAAGAAGTTGTAAGTTGTGGGAGTTACATGGGGGAGACTTAGCCCTAATCCTAAATCACTTGTAAATTGATTCAGTGCCAACTTTGACACCGACAAGTGATGGCGATGAGCACCTGCCACGACCAGCAGATTTATCAACATATTATAGCAATGCTGATTGACTAGAGGACGTAAATGGTCCAACCCCAAGTATGCCATGTGGATCATCAACGGCAAGTAGTGGCTGCACCAATCGATTCTTCTTTCAATTTTAGACTCTTCTGAATTCACAGCAACCATGGTACCCTCTTGAATCAATTCCGCGATGAACATCATTGCCAAGTTGCAGCGATGGAAGGGGGCCACGGGTTGCGGAGGAAGAAATTCTTTGAGAGGAGCATAATAACCTCCATACTCCGGCATTGGTAATGGGAGTAGTTTATTTTGGGCGTCATTTGCATTATCAGCTCCGACATTTTCCTCTTTGCTGTCACCTCCATTACTGCCGGTGTTCTGGTTATCTACTGCGATAGTCTCACTACTTGGACACCTCTTCCTATCTGTAAGACTTCCACCATCTGCAGATGTAAAGGAAGAAGTTCCATATTCCGTCTGTTCACTCAAAACACGACCATCCTTGTCTGTACTGTTTAAAAACTGTGAGTCTGGCAAAGCTGCGGGTCCACTAATTGTTCGTGTCTTTTCAGAGCGGAATAAATGAGCTGCTCCACTACTGCTGCTTCTTAAATGTGGCTGGTGAAAAACATTTGATTCTTCTGCAGATCTTCGCTTCGTGTGAATAGTCCCCTTTTCAAGTTCTGAGGAATTCAATCGAGAAAACTGGGTACTGCTGGAGGAGCAGTGTGCATTTTGAGCGAGGTTTGAGGAATTTCCGTTAAGCCCTCCATAACCAGGGGCAACGTTTGTGTCGGAGTATGATGACGTTTTCCGCAAGTGGGAGAGTCTGTAGAATGGTGGTGTCTCCGTGCGTTCAACCAACCAACTGAGTGATTCCACTGTTTGGAGTTCGGCGATCAGGTCATCCAAAAGACGCATGGGTCTGGCGCGGAACAAATAAACCAAAACTCGTTTTGCATGAGGTAGAATTTCGTTAGCAGCGAGACCAGTAACGATAAGTAAATAATACAGAACAACACGTTGGTTGTTTGGGGAGGAGCAGCAGAGTGTCTGCCAACATTCTTCCAATTCCCTATCGTGCTCCTGTCCAAATTTAGCAGTGAGATACATGAGATTATTCAAAACCATTTCGGTGGCCTCTGTTGACCCCCATCCGCGCCTCACAAGCCTTTCCCCATCGTCCCAATATTTTCTGCCACAGAGAGAACAGGAACTTGTAGATGAAACAGACTGCTTCAAATTTTCCGTCGAGACATCCCAGTTTAGAGACTTTAAAATTGTGATAATATTCGGGCCCGGTATGGCAGGTTCTACGAGTTCCATGTTGTGAAGCCAAGGCTGCAAGTACCTAAGCAGACCTTGTCGGACGTCAGATCTTGCGGATTTCATCCTCCATGAAATCTCTGAAAACACAGGCATAGTCAGTTCGGGGTGAAGAAAAGACAATTGTTTTGCCAAAAAGGTTTGATTCTTTGCGTAGTGACATTTCAGCAGAACCCCATCCAAAGTCTGTGCTTTATCATCAGGTATTTCGTAATTTCCTCCATGCGGATGAATTTGTAATGGCACGAGACCACTGAAAAATCGTCGATCCAAAACTTGTAAGAGCCTGAATGCTAAGAGCTGAAGCTGGAAATTTGGGGATCCGCTGTACAGCAAGGCACTGTTGATAATTGCCACGTATCGATCACATGGATACTCTCTAGCGGAGAACAAAATTGCAATGGCACGGAAGCAAGCGTCTGCCACTTGCGGACACCCTGTAAAACATCTGGAAACAACCCAGTCCAGAACTGCGCCAACATCCGGATTAAATTCGAGAATCATTATTAGCGTTCTCTCCCCCAACTCACTGACTCGGCTATCTTCTGAGGCGAGAAGAAAATCCATCCATAAGTAAAACTGAGATTCTTCAAAGAGAAGGCTGGACTGGAATGTAGGACCGCATGTTAACAGTGATGCAGCTGCTTGCAGAGATGCATACTCCAAAGCTTGTTTTTGTGTGTCGGAGCCCGTTCCTGAGCCAACAGTGCTTGTTGCAGTTGCGGTAATAGTTGCTGTTGAACTCGCCATAGGAAACATCTTACTCCAAAATTGGGCATATTGACCCGACCAGCCAATACATAACTGGAACAAGTGACGCCTTGTCTCACGTTTAAGGAGAACTTCTTTGATATCCATGTCGAATGATTCTATAAGCTTGAATAAAGCCCGACAGAAGCACAAACGAACTTCACAGCCGCCGTCACGATCCGCTTCAGCTTCCAGCCAGCCTTTGCAAGATTCCAGAAATTCTACAAGTGCAGATGGAAGTAGACTATGGAGACCTCCGTCTCCCCCTCCTAAATGATGACCAGAGCTGGATGGGGTGTACGATCGAGAGAGACTACTTGCCATTCTACCAAATGTTTGTTCGCTTGCAATCAGTTCCAACACACGAACAACTTGCAGTCTCAAATTATCTTTGCGCTTACGCCTCCTCACATTCTCTTGCTTCCTATCACACGATTCTCGTAAAAAAGCTTGCAACTCTTCGAAAACATCCCTTAGTGCCATGTGATTTATAAGTCCAACAGAATGTACAGCCAAATCCCGTATATCTGCGGTTTCTGCTCGGATCAATGGAATAATCATTTTATATAGCGCAGATGGTGTAACCGAAAACAACATTGCGGATGTCAAAGGCAAAGGGCTTCTTCCGTCCCTGGCGTCTGGTGCTTCTGGGGACGAGCTATTCCCAATATCGGGAGATATACAGCGGTAGCCAGCAGAGCCAACATTTGGCGGCACAGTTCGAAAAGCGAACATCAAATAATTTCTCCAGAGTTTAAAGTAGAGTTGTCTGTCTGTTGGTGGCTTTCTTGGAGTTGCCGCTGATCGAAGTAAAGATGCCCTATTGTCTGTCACCGGGGAAGGTTCTAAGTAGGAATACAAAGCGTTTACTTTTGGCATTAAGATAGACCATGCTTCAAGCACCGCTCGAGGACACTGAGTCGGTATATTCTGGTAATCTAAAAAGTGCTTCAGGCAGACAGCCCAGGGGTCTTCCATTACATTAACATCTGCAGACACCGCGTTTGTACTGAGTGAAGTTGATAACCCCCCTAAACTCCCACTTGTGTGAATTGTGGTGCTGCTGGAGGTGGGATCATCTTCATGCGCATACCATGCCGGACAGCTGCGATCCGTTAACCAGATCATATCTATGCTGTTTCCTCCAAGTGCTGTCGTAATAGCCTGTTTTTCTCCAGGGGGAAGCAGATGCGTTGCTAGCTCACAAGCTGCTGGGCAAATTCTGTCTAGCACGTCAATCACTGGTATTTCTGTGATTCCCGCTGCTTCTGATAAGCCTTTTACTTCTTTGAAAATGTGCACAGCCAATCTACGCGATGAAGAACGAACGCTGCATAGGATTAAAAGCCCTAATCCTTCCACTTGGTAAAATGTAGTGGGGGAAGGGGCAGGATTGCCTGTGCTGGCAGCTCCCGAGCCCATGCGATGCTTTTCTCCATGGTGGTGGTGGTGATGATGGTGTTGAAATGGTTGATGATATTTACCAGTGTCATTTATATTGTTGCCAGTCAGTGCACTTTTCCATGTGGTCAACAGTTGTAAAAGCATTCGTAAAGTGTTATCCAGTTGCTGATGCGAAGTGTCGGGAACCTCTTTCGCCACAAACGATACAAACTCGGAGACAACATCATTTCTCCAGTCGATAAAGTCTAGAAGTAAACTCTGCAAACTTTGGTATGCGAGACCTCTTAGTTCTTCATCAATGTGAAGGGTCAAACGACATAGAAGGGAGAGAAGTTCTGTGCGTGACATTCCATCTGGAATTAGTCTTGGTATTGCTGCAATGCAGGTTCGGAACAAGTCTATTTTCGCTTTTCTATCGCCACTGAGTAAGGATTCCTCTTGTTCCTTAACAGTTGTAAGCAGTAGCGGTCGACCACATTGTAAATCCAAAGCTCGAATGATGTCAGTGAAAACTTTTCTAATGAGTGGGTAGTAGCTTGCCATTCCAATACTACGGGCAGCGTCTTCAGTCAGAACTTTATTCAAAAACGTTTTCTTTACACGAAGCAGCGTGTTTCCAGAAGGCATCACATTTGCAGATCGAGGCATTGGGGGATCTCCGTCTTTTTGTTGAAGTGAATCAGCCGCCACAAGAAATGCACGTAAACCAATGTTCATTCGCTCTGGCGTCAAGATTATTTTGATGGGTCGACCCACAGACAAAAGTTCGAAAACAATTTCTCGCATGGCAAAGTCCAGTCGCTCTTGTGCTATGAACTGAATAATTTTCACGAATATGTTGAGGGGCGTGTCTCTTGGAACCACACCTTTGGAGCCTTTGGGGAACAGCGAGTTGACTACACTAAGAAGTCTTGACTGAGTTGCAGAGTTGCTTTCACATTTTATGCGGATCATGTAGGCCCAAAGTAGACGATACAGACTTTCCAAAGCAACTCGAGACATTTTCGGTTCTCTGCTTTTCAACTGGGATAAACACATTGCGAGAAAGTAGTGCCAGTTGTGAAGAAAAAAGGGTTTCTGGGAAACGCAGAGGAGACAGGTGACTAATGGAAAGATTGCAAGACGATGTTTGCTTCTAGTGCACATGTCCAATGTTGGGGCGTATAACATTTCCACAAAAGCCTTCAAACATGGTACATTCACTTCGTGCTTGACACACTGCAATGAAAATTTGAACAAAAGCATTATGATTATTCATGTAATAAGTTTGTCTGAAAGGACATTGATTAAAAAAATGAGCAGTTCCCTTACCGCGGCCACAGGCACCAAAATTTCCACAAACAGTCCTGCAAGCGCATGTTTGATGTCTCTTTGCTTTACTTCTAAGAAATATTTGGCACATTCCGTGAGAAACTGAAATGAGGTCTCGAAATCCTCAATGGGAGCCATTTTAATACGAAAAAATTTCATTCCCATAAGCAAGGAAATGATTGACTGAGTATTTGACGCGGTTTGCTCCTTTGACCGGAGAGATTCAAGTTCTGTGAGGAAACGGATGCGAACGGACATGAAACGGACTTGGGCAAGCACACCCAAAACTTCAGCGTACAAATCCGCAATGACTAGTGCATTTGCAGCATTCACACCGGTACTGTAACAAAAGAAATGTATTTCGACAATTATATTTTTTTAATCGAATATTTTTTTTTAGGATTTTACGTGATTGCACTTACCCTTCTCGATATTTAAAATGAGCAAATGCCAGATCTTCGATTTTCCCAATGAGATCATGATGTCCTGGGTGGAATGGAAGTTGTTTGAGAACTTCAATGAGAACCAGGCAAAATATAAACTCCACCGCTAAATCCCTCCTTTCAGCAACATAAGGATCTATTGAGCCATGGGCCCTTTCATGTTCATCACTTGCAGATGTGATTGTAGACCCTGTACCAATGGAAATGGAACCTCCACTCAAGGGATTCCCAAGCCAGATAACTGCTTGTCGATCGTACCACGCAAACAGTGTTCGAAGTATAGAAGGAAGACAGTGTTCAGCTACAGATCCTAATGCGCTCAATAGCTGGTCGAATGCGGCATCTTCTCCACGTTGCAAAGATTTTGATAATGTTTTCTCCTGCAAATAAAAAATATTTAGTACAAGTACAGCAACCATGAAAAAATGACAGTTTTAAAATTATACTACTTGAAACTAATACTTGACTACAATACTTACAACTGGTTCTAACATTACAGCCTCAATTTTCTTTTCTGCGTACGCAGTAAACTCTGCAAAGAGTACCCGCATCACGAACTCTCCAGGTCTAATTTTACTGATGGCCAGTTCCTGAATTGCAGTAAGGGTAGTACTCTGTAAGCCATGTGAACCACCCTGATTATTTTGGATGCCTGTACCACCACAGACCCCATTCCCCGTCATCTCCCCAGCTTCTTCGACAACCATAGTTGAGTGGCACAATGAATCCAGGGAAAATTCTGCGTCTTTACTCGGACTTCCTGATGGAATGGAGCAAGCAGGAGAAGGACCCTTCTTGTTGGAAGTGGCAGCCTGTGAGCCCGTCCCTCCACCATGATGCTTGGGTGACGCCGCACAACCATTCTGAGGACTCATTGAGGCCAAATTCCCTACAACTGAGGAACTACTCCCACTCCTTGTTGTAGGAGCCCCATCAGGCTCTGATCTGTGGAGACTACTCCGATCCATGTCGGAGAGTGCTCGTTCCATCTTAAAACGCTGTAATGACAAGTGCCAAAAACATACGACAATTAGTAAATGACACTATTAAAACCTTCAAAAAACTGGTTCCTACAATTGTTCTTGTTATATGTGTGACCTCAGTTAATGGATTAGTACACACATAAAATAAGTTGATCAAACTAAATAAAAACTAAACAAAAAATTGATTGGTAAAGCATGCAAAACTGTTTGTCTCTAGCTAAAAATGACTTTTCTGACATGTTTCTTTTTTCAAAACATTTTTTAAATTACTAAAAAAACAATAATATGTTAATGTTTTATTACATTATATGAAAATGATTAGCTGTTATTTTAAGGGAATCGGCAAAGGATACTTATTGGTGAATATCTGCGGTTGTGTGATGATTTTGTGTAGAGCACTACATCTAGAAAATATGTGGTCAGTGGTTTGGTTTGGTTTCGTGATGGTGTTGGTTTATTTTGGTGATGATGAGATTATTAATATTATTTATATTTAACGGTGTGTTTAATATAATTAATAATAATAAAGGTGATCATAATATTTTGGTTGGTTGGTGAGGTAGTAGGTTTTTTTCTAGGTTGGTAGGTGGTAGCAATACTTTAAAAAATCAACAATATATATCAACAATGAATAATGACTGATTAATACAATTGAAAAAAATCGTAGTTGTTTTTTAAAGATTAGAACATACAAACATCTTTGGAAATTATTTCTCTCTCCCTCTCTCTCTCGTAGATCGATAACTGTTTTGATTGGTAAACGAAAATCACTGGTTCACTCTTAATTGTTTTACAACGAAGACTCCTAATCCATCCGCCATACTTGGTCACTTGACTTTGTCGTAGAGGCTGTCCTTGATCAAAACTTATTTTTTCTTCATCCCATAATTATCTTTGAAAAATTAACTAAATCACATCACAATAAACACGTATAAATGTTATTTTAGTACACAAATTAAAATCACATTAGCAATATTACAAGAAGAAAAAACAAACAATTTTTTTCCCCGGTTAATAATTGTAAAGTTTATCAGAAATGGAAAAATGACATTTGCATTTTGTAAACAAAGTTTGCTAAATGTAACAAGAGCTTACATTATTATGCATTGTTTCCACAATTATTCTCCATTTAGCTTATGCATTTATATATATCTTTTAGATTAATCACAGTTTTGACTGTCAAGCAAAACTAGTACTTTAAGTAAAAAATAAAGAAGTGCAAGAAGTATTATTTTACTGATTTTTAAAGTTTAGAAGTAAAAAAATCAATTGCATTTTTTTGCTCATTTATAAAGCATGTAAACTTTATCTGCATGTTTCTCCAATACTATTGAGTTTTAGACTAAGGTATCTTGACAAACTTTGATG
>JAQFXM010000605.1:0-45579 GCA_034693345.1 Entomobrya multifasciata | reverse complement strand
TTTCCATGCTGGAATATGATAGCCAACCTTTGACAAACCTCTCGTTGTTGTCACGGGGGTGACATAGTAGCCCCGGTCTGATGTGTGCCTTAACAATATACTTAATTATATATCGTGGAGAGATAAAATGCCAACTATTATCGATCAATAGCTTCAAATGTCAATATATCGATATTTCATATTTATTTGTACATTTGAAATAAAAGGTAGCAATCTGACTCAGTTAATTATATATTGAACCATGATTATATTGAATCTAGTTATAAGTATTTTTATAGTATTTAGTGATGGGTTATGTTTTGACATTGTTTTGTTTAAAACTTACATTGCACACACGTTGAAATATTAAGTAGGGATGGAGTAAGATGATGTAATTGCTTGTTAAGTGATAGTGAGGATAATGACTCCCATGTTAAATGCATATACGTTGCAGTTTACACATAAACTTTTATTCCAGTAAATTACAACACGCGTTTACACGCTCTTCTGTAGTTACACAATAAAAACACTTAGAGTAAATTTTTTCGGGACCAGCCGTCAAAAATTTCGATTTCCCAGATTTGAGGTATTAATAGCGTCCATTGTTAACAGGCCTTTGAAAGTTACTTCGCAGCATGGGGTAGGCGCAAGGGGCAAAAAGGTGGAAACAGCCCAAAAAATCATCATGCATATTTTTGGAGAAAACTCGGTTTATGTGCAAATCACGAATTTCTTGACTTGAGGTACCAATTTGTACAGTGGTCTGCTGCGCAAACGGGTGTGACCAGGACAACACATGTCGTGCCTTGCTTTAAAGCAGCAACCCTAACCTTGAAATCGGTATGGGATTGATGTTCCAAAGTTAAAAACTAAAAAAGATACGAAAGGTTGAACATGGGGTGTCCCGAAATTTTAAAGGTGCAATTTTGAAAAATCACCCATAACTCTTGTACAGTTAAATATTTTTCAGCCCTGTCTTTTGCAATTAATTACTACTGCAATAGTGCACAATGGACGCTATATGAGAGATTTTATTATTCGCCTACAAAAAAATTGGTTTTTGACCACCCAGGAAACTGGCCCCCAGAACGTCCGTATGTGAGTCGGGAGAAAATTCTTGGTACGTATTATATAGTACAGAATGACCTTCATACTTAAGCAAAGTTAGAAAATATTTCTTGCGAATCCAAAAAAAGTCCGAAATTATTAATGATTTTTTGGGCTGTTTCCACCTTTTTGCCCTCTGTGCCTACCCCATGCTGCTAGGTTGGCCCAAAATTGGCCAAAGTAACTTTCAAAGGCCTGTTAACAATGGACGCTATAAATAACACCAATCTGGAAAATCGAAATTTTTGACGGCTGGTCCCGAAAAAATTTACTCATAAGTAAAATCAATTTAAAAAAGATTTTGCGAGACTAAAATGTTACTAAAACTTGAGGTTTATCTTTAAATTACAACTTTATTAAACTAGCCTTTCATTTTATTTCCTTATTGATATCCATGCCAATAATTATATTTTTGTGAATTTTGTAAGCAATTAAATATTGATTTTGGTAGTGTGCAATCTAAATTTATTTATTATTTCGTCGAAAATATTGTCTAATTTTTCAATATATAAGTCTGATGAAAAATAATTTTATTAAATACATATACCATTTATACAATCCCATTGTTTGCTCTATTGCTAAAACATGCTTTTGACTTACTTTGATCCGCTTGTACTTGACAGTTCCATGGTCTTGTGTTCATAGTTTAAGTCAAGTAGTCCCAAGAAACGCACAATTCGGTTTGAGTGGGAACTTTATCGAATGAAGACCCATGATTTGTTGTATCGAATCCCAGATGATTTTCGTTAAGCTGCAATTGATTATTGATCCGTTTCCTCTGAATGTAATGCTTTCTATTGATTGAATTGACGATGTCTGGGCGAATTGAACGGTTCTTTTCTGAATATCGTCGAAATAAGTCATGTTTTTAGAATAACTATAAATTGCTTTCAAAAGCTGACGTTGTGCCATTGGAGGGGAACTCACCATAGAAATGTCTACATATTTAAAATTGTTTAGGATGATATGACAGTTGACAACGTTTTGATATACTTTTAAAATACTATTCAAATTGGAAACTTCGTTATAACCATTTTGCAAACTTGACGATGAAAGTGGTTGCAGTTCGATAAAATACGCTTTTACATTTATGGTTGTCACAGAAAATAAAAGGATTTTCTTTACAAGTAATAGATTGATAGATGACTCGCCCAAGCTTTCGCAGTTGTTCGACATATTTACGACCGAGTAAAACTTCAGTGGACTGTTATATAAAGTTTAGTATTTTCTGAGAGTAGCATTTTATTTAGAACTTGCTAGCATTTAAACTACGTTTGTGCCGTAGCCAGACCGTCTTGATAGTTCATGTAAGTTTATCGTGAGTTATTAACCATATTTTGTCATAATAATGATCTCATTTCATTTCAATAAGAAATATATAACAATGATTAAACGTATGTGTTTATATTGTTCTCTTTGGCAATAAAACCAATATACTTGCGTAGTTTATTTGGTCAACTCAGCAAGTTTCGTAAGTTTTATAACTCTCCGCTGTAAAATGTGTCAGAACAGTGTGTGGAATAAACCTTTTTTTGAGGAATGCCCAATTTTATTCAGTTAGATTCCAATTCTTGCAATATGCCAACCAATCGGAATACTTTATATTTTCTATCAGTTACATATGCATCAACTACGTAATCTTATCAAATGTGTTTTAGTTTGGTGACCATGTTATTTTGAGTCCTAACGATTTATGTATTAAACGTAATTTGTAAAACATAAAAAGGTCATTATACGGTCAAAGCTTTATCATTTTTCACTCTTATGTTTTTTATTTGCCGTTATATATCATCCAAACACAGGTTTATCAGCATAAATACATACTAGTTGGTACAATGACAACCAGTAAACTAAGTTAAAAATTCTAAATTCTAAATATTTCAGCAGTGTAGCTGTTTGTACAGTTTGAATTGTACACGCCTGTCCATACATCATAAATTATGTAGCTTATTATATAAATATGAAAATTGGAATAACATAACAAAACTGATAAGCCTGACATCGAATTCGATGTAGCTTCGTATCAGTTTACAAAAACATGTCAGTTTACATAGCTTAAGAGAATTAATTTTTTGAGCATATTTTCGAAGAAACCTAATTCGACTTCAAATACTTATTTTTTAGAAAACTCTTGACCTGTTAGGTTATACTGGCAAGACAAGAACTTCTTCAATCATCCAGTATTCCAGATTACAAATAAAATTTAACTAAAACGTTTAAAAGGATTTTACTAAATTTCAAAGACCCAAAATGCTTCAAAGTCATCTAACGTACTTAAAAATTATACTATGGCTCTGCCGCCTATTAAAAGTCACTTTTATCAAATGGGACAGTTCCAAGAAAATGGTAACCATATCAAATAATTTAATTAAAGAACAGGTTTTGTGGAAACGTCGCTTTTTATCATATCTGTCTTTCACCATTCTCATTTTAGCTCAGGATCTATTATTTTTCAAAACTAAATTAACAGACACGAATGTTTTAATTACTAAGCATGGATTAGTATGTCATTTTGTGTTTCTAGCATTTATGCTGTCGTGCCATTGTAATTGCTCACTAATTTGTATATACGTGAATAGTTTATTAGAATTCGAACATCGTTAAATCCGACAATTTAAAAACGCTGTTAAAATTGACAAGAGAAAAACTGTTGAACTTCTAAATTTAGGATTTGCATACTTATATATTGGAACATTTATTATGCTACCTATAATATACGTTTATGGAATACATTGGTTTTTCCCATGCAGTCCATCCTTAGCCGGATATTGGATTTTAAAAGATTGTAGAAATTTTAAAACTTTTCATTTTTTCGACTTTACATTCCAACCAATTTTTAAAATTATTATATTTCTGGCAAACCATTACTTTTGGATGTTCGGAGCAAGCATGTGCTTATTTTGTTAAGTGGAATAATAATTCTTTGCTCCTTTAGCTTTGGAGTTTATATTAGAATTTTCCTACAGGTTTGCCAAATACGACAGTTCAAGCTTTCCTCTGTTTTTGATGCAGCTTTACTATACAGAAATATACAGTATTTGACAAGTATGATGAACGAAGTTCAACAAAATATACTACTTGTTTTAATGGCTGGACTAATATTTGGGCAGTGCCTTTGTACAGCTTTAATGATTGGGCTTCTGAGTGATCAAAATACAAGCTGGGTAAATATTGCAATGTTCTGCTCAGTCATGGTGCAATGTTTTGCTGCAATCTTAATTATTTACGGAGGTATGTCGGTTACAGTTTTAGAATCTCAGAAATGTTTTCAACGTTTAAGATTGGACTTGGTAGAAGGATATAAATTCAAAAATAATGTAAGAAAATGTTCTGTTATTGAGCTGAGATGGAGAAAGAGATTTTATAGATCGTGTAATCACATAGTGATTAAATTCGGATCGTTTAACTTTGTGGATCAGCAAACTCCATTGAATTGTGTACACTTTGCTAACGAAGTAACTGTGCAACTCTTGCTTCTTGTAAAATAGTTAAATATAATATTAAAGATTCAAGTTTTAGAGATTTCACAAAATTATGATAATTCTATTCTAAATAGAAAGTGAAATCCCATTAGTATTAATACACCTGACTTAAAATTTGCTATTCGTTTTAAAAATGTTCATCATAAACAATATAAATCCCCTGGAATGATCGTACCATGTCTCAGCATATCACCGAAGTCCGTGGCTTGGAAATATTGTATTAATCTTTTATGTATTCTTATCGTTTTGCCGTTCTTTATGCTTGTGTGTCATCATCTGAAAAATCCACCTCTCCTAGCACAACCAAATTGTCGTCAAAAATATTTGGTGCCTAACTTTTTGGGAATATTAATGGAACATTAATATAACCTATAATTTTTAATACGTGTTCAATTGTTTACTGCGTATCCGATCAGATTTGGGTATCTTACCACACTGACAACTCTCAAATCGTTTGATGTTTACTTTAGTCAAATAAATTATGACACAAATTTTGTTTACTTTTGAAAATGCTATCAAGGTTGAAAAGGTGAAACATGGAAAATGTCAAAGCGGTAATATTTTATATTCAATCAAACATTGTCTAGATTACTATCAATACAATCTCAAGTTTGATCGACACCCAAACATGCTTTTTGCTCGTAAATTAGGTAAATTCATGGTATTTAAAATTTCTCTGTTTGGTAACTATTTTCCCGATCACTGGCGTGCTTACTGAATAAATTAATACGTAAATTTTGGTAAATGTTATTAAAACCTTCTAACATGTAAAACTTTTTTGTTACAAAAACATGAAAAGTTATATGAACTTAAGTATAATAAAAGCTGATAAAATTTACTAGAACTTGCAAAACATATAATCTACTTATGAAATTGTAACAGCAAAGATACTTGTTGGCATGTGTACAACCTATTGTAAGACATACATCAAAATTCAACATATTAAACAGAATAAAGTTATCAGTAAATCAAAGAGATAAACAACATCATCACATTCCTGTCAAATTAAAACTTGGAGAGCTTTGGTAATCCGTTCAGTAAACAAAAGCTCAAACTTTATTGAAAATTCTGATGCAACTTTTTTATTGTCGTTACGCCATTCATAAGCTTAATCATTAGTTGGATTTGTAATCGATAAATAGCAATTTAATTGCTAATGCAAATGAACATTTGTCAAATGTTAACTGCTTTTGCTTATTTTTCTTAAATAAATTGTTCCATCGCTTTCCGAATCCATTTACTATATTTTCCCACCTCCAAAAACCCATTTGGTACCGACCACTCACACAACCTAAAAACCTGAATCCCACACAAAACCATATCACCATTTCCCCCCTCACATATTAATCCTCCACCCAACTCCCTATCACAAATCGAACCCCCCGAACCTCTTTCAAAACCACACATAATATTATCATCCCAATCAACCCAAAATTTCAAACCACCAATATCCTTCATTCTTCCCGTTCTCGTATCACATTCCTTATCATCCAAAATCTCAAACTGCCTTAACATCATCATAATTTCATTCTCCGCTAAGTTTACCCCCGCCGTTTCTTTTCTTCTAAAAGAAAACTCTTTCCCAATCTTAAAATTTTCACCTTCTTTCGGTAACCTTGGCAATTTCCCATCTAAATTTTCCGTTACCTTCCCATCCAACTTTAAAATTGCCAAGTCATTTTGGTAATATTGGTCCGTAAACAGTACTCTTGTCTTTTTCTTCACAGTAACCGGATCTCCCAATAATTTAAACCCATCAAGAATTGATGTATTCACCACTCCAAACGATTCAATATTCCAAATTTCTATCTTAACCTTGTCCATTTTCCCATCCAATCCGGTAATACATGACGCCGCTGTTAAAACTACATCATTTTTAATTAAAGTTCCTCCGCAAGATTTACCCGACGATTTACGAATATGCACCTGATGCACAATTTTATCCTGGCTTAAAGCCTCTCCGTAAACAAATGGTTGAAAAAACGTTTCCTCATCTTGTAATCCAGCTATTTTTCTAATCCATTCTTCGAAATAGGGAGTTTTTATAAATAAACTTGGATGACAAGTTACTTCATTAGGATCAGGGAAACAGTTTTCGTGAATAACTCCCATAAAGGCATGTCCACACATTAAAGCATGACCATCATGTCCTCTACAAATTGCTGGACTTCCGGAATCTCCTAGAGCAACCATAGGACTCCATTTGCCTTTCATTATACCTCCCATGCAAATTAGGTGATCTTGATAAATTTTATAGGAGGGATACGGTATATGCACGTTTGTTTGGTTTTCAGATAAATTGTTTCCAGTTCCGCCAAAGCAATCATCGTTTTGGCGGATTAGAAAGTTTAGTTTTTGAAGATGGCTGGGATGTTCGAGATACTCAATATCGGTCCATAAGGCTGTTGTAGTTCCCCAACTTACGATTATCATGCTGTCAGCATATTCTATTCAAATATTTAAACGAAGAAAAATATGTTATGCATATATTAGTTCTTATATTAAAGTAGCATATTTAAGTTATTATTATACCTGAGTGTTCGAATTCTTTTGGTGCAAGTTTTAAAGCTTTTACAAAAGGGTCAAATTTGATATCCTGATTTAATTCAATCAGCGCAATGTCATAAGCCACCTTATCACCAGCTTCTTCCATGGCTTGTTTAGATCGTAATGTAAATTTTTCGTGAACAAAAACATTTTTGACTTTGTACACATTTTCTTTGAATTCAGTTTTTGCTGAGTTGGATCCTAAAATCACTTGCATGTTTTCAACTGGTAGTGTTGCATCAAAATTTTCACTAAAAACGCAATGGGCTGCAGTGATTATGAAACGTTTATTGTAAATTGTGCCTCCACAGTTTTGAGGTAATATGAGCTTTGCCATAAATGGAAATTCGTTGGGTTCAGCGCCATATGTGCTGTGGAGTAAAACATGACTTGAATTGGCTTCACAGCACATGGTCATGTGTCTTGTACCGTTGATGTCACAAGGTTCTTTGAAAATTTCTGTGTTAAACTTTCCCGAACAAGTATAAACTTCGGATGAGGATATGCACTCAGACATTTGGCAACATAGAGTGACACGTATTGCTTGCACTTTCTTAGTAAAAACGATTAGTTTCATAAGTAATGGACATACAATTGTATACATAGTCGATAATTAAGTTATTTCTAGAGGATGTATTTAAAATCAAATACCTGCCAATATTAATACCAAATACCACGCAAGTGAATTAATAAGCATTGTATTTGAAAACGTCTGATATGTAGAATTCCTGAAACCTTTAGACTTTGGACAGCTACAAATCCAGATTTTTTTAGCTTAATATGCATTCCTATGTGCTGGGCTATCAACTAACACATTTTGCTGGTGGTCAACTGATACGTTTTAAAGGATAAAGTATAACTAATAGATAATAATAGACTTTCGTTTATGAAGTTCATCATAACAAAATAACTATTTAGCTGCGTATTTCCAATGAATTTGGATACAGCGAAGATATAGTCTTTTATAAACTTTTATATCCATAATGGAAGAAGTTGATCAAATAGCAATTAATGTTTCAAAGATCAAGCAAGATAATATATGTTTTTAGAATTTGTGCTTAAATTTTTTATGTCTGAAACTTGGCGATTACTCTTATTTCTCAAATTTATTCTTGTGGCAAATGAATTCACAAATTTTGACAAGAGCTTGCGTTAAAATGATTAAATGCAAAACGTTCGAGAAATAGTTAGTAAACATAATAATAGAATGAAACTAAATCTTGTTGCAACATTGTTTCTGCTATGTAATACTAAAAGACCCATACATGTTTCGAATTTGAAGATAACAAACATATTGATTCATTTCCGTTGTTACAATTTTTTCAAAAGTTTAGCTAGTTTACAAAGCTCGTTTTTGCAATGTCTATACTTATAAATGTAGGCATCGGTTTGTGCTGATGGAAGCAATTTTTTGCCTAGAAAAAACTCTTCCGGAAGACTTTTATCGTTTTTGGCATTTTGATATCACACAATTCATCTATTATCTATGAGACATTCTGACGACAGACATACATTAAAACTGCAGACATCTCAGGTAAAAATAGATAAATTCAGTTGTGTACCCATCAATTGAAAAAATTTCTTAGATTAGCATGCTTTTATTACTTCAATTAATGTTTCCGTAACAGTTAAGATTAACGGCACCATATAAGGAAATTTTCTTAGTACAATGGTATCACTACCAACAAGTTATGTTATCTTATATTGCAGAACTGCTATAATAGCAACGCTCGTTCATAAAAATGTACAAGTATAAAGTGATATAAGGGAATTTCTAGATTCAGTTTAGCCAAAGTTATGCAATTTAATTATAAAATCAAATACGACGCTTAGACTCAATTGTAAGATAACATAAAGCTTTAATATTTTGTTGATTTCGGGTTTAAATATCCACCAATATTTCTGAACACTCCCCAGAAAATTGCATTTTTAATTATTTCATCACCCGAAGACCGTCAACCTAAATAAAAGTTTATTACCCTTTTTAACATCTTTCCAATAAAACAATAACCTCTCGCCATATTTTACCTTCACCGTCTTTATTTTTCCCCAACCAATCAAAACTCTTTATCTAGTCCCATTTAATCTTACAATCGGCATCTTCAAACAAATCTTTAATTAACACACGCGCCCATAAAATATACCGACATCCTTTCATCAAATGAAATCATTATTTTGTCTCAATGCACAAATTTCACAATCAATTGTCTTCACCATTTTTAATGGATTTATTCAGCAGTAAAAACTCTCAAATCTCAATGCCAAATTACGTGTGTACGTGACAAATTCCTAAGCCATTACGCAAACTAAAGTTGATGAACGTACCATATATTCTAATTTTGACTCACATCACATTTCCATCTCAACTGGAAAACATCTCAAAGAAGAAGAAAATCCCAATACAAATTTTTACACAACCGCCATGTCAAGAGCCGTCGTATTTCTTTCCCTTTTGGGAATCGCCATTGCTAAGCCATTTGCTGGTAAGTTTCCAAAAAAATCACAAATAATTAAACGTTTTACTGGACACTTTCAAGAAAAACAACCGTTTTATTGAATACGTTCAAGAAAGTCAAACGTTTTATTGGAAACGTTCAAGAAAACCAAACGTTTTATTGGAAACGTTCAAGAAAACCAAACGTTTTATTGCAAACGTTCAAGAAAATAAAACGTTTTGTTAGAAACGTTCAAGAAAACCAAACGTTTTATTGCAAACGTTCAAGAAAATAAAACGTTTTTTGGAAACGTTCAAGAAAACTAATCTTTTTGTCGAAATTTTCAAAGAAATTTAAACGTTTTTTTTTTGAATAGGTGCTGGTATGAGCGCTGGTATGGGAGCTGCTGGAGCTGGCGCTGCTATGGGAGCTGGTGCCGGAGCTGCATTGGGCGCTGCTGGAGGTGCCGCTGGTGCCATGGCTGCTGGAGCTGGTGGAGCTCTTGGAGGAGCTGCCCTGGGAGCTGGTGCTCTTGCTGGTGGACTTGGTGCAGGTATTGGAGCTGGTATTGGAGGACTTGGATACGGAATTGGTGGAGGTCTTGGTGGAATTGGTGGAGGTTTAGGATATGGTGGTTTGGGATATGGAGGTTTGGGATACGGTGGAATGGGTGGACTTGGATATGGAGGTGGTTTAGGATATGGTGGTCTTGGATATGGTGGAATGGGAGGTTTAGGATATGGCGGTGGTTTAGGATATGGTGGTGGTTTAGGATATGGTGGTGGTTTGGGAATGGGTGGACTTGGATATGGTGGTATGGGATATGGTGGTATGGGATATGGTGGTATGGGAGGTTTAGGATATGGAGGTATGGGAGGTCTTGGATATGGAGGTGGTTTGGGAATGGGTATGGGAGTTGACCCTATGATGGGAGGTGGTATTGGAATGTGGGGTTAAACGAGATTCGGATTTAAGGAATTTTTATGCAAACTAATGTGATTTAATCGAATGTTTAAAAATTGAAGAATAAAATGAGGTGATGATTGAGTAAAAAGTTGATTAAATATTGGAATATTTGTGTATTATTTATGCATAAAAAATTATTTCTTAATTGGGTCATTACTTGCGGAAGGAATTGTGCATTCTCGGTTTCGATATTGGAGCTTCCATACTTTTTTGGACAGATTTTCAGTGTCACATATTGGTAAACAGGTGATTGAATAGAAAGAAGATGTATCTCGAACTAGGAGCATTCCATCCTTACAAGGTCCCTTTACAAAAAAAGTATAAAAAAACGTTCGAACATTTAGGAAATATTTAATTTACAAATTATATTTGAAGTTACCTGTTCGAGTAAATTATAGCATAAATCGTTATTCGTATCGTACACTTGTCCATGTGGTTTGTCCTCTGAATAGCAAATTTGATAGTTTCCGACGTCACTACCACCTCTACTGAATTTATCGACTTGACGTTCCATTTCTTCGTAAGAACTGATCATGCAGTCACATTTTATGGCTTTTGATGTCAGTATTCGTAAACAAACAAACATTAAAACCAAAACTGTAGATTTTGATTGAATTAAATAGCTCCACTTCATTTTCAATTTATTATTTTCTCGTTTGAGTATGAAATGTTCTTCATCACGAGTTTAATTTGAGACTGTACATTTCAAAAGCAACTCTAGATTTTTATTTTGACATTGGTAGGTAGCAGTGCGGCAATGGGTTAGCAAGTAAAGAAGAAAACATGAGTAAATGGAAGTTTGCCAAATTTGATAAGCTAAGAACATTATCTTTTGAGTTTTTCAGTAAAACTGGAGATTTGGAGAGGAGGATTATAAGAATAAAATAAGCAGCGTCAATATGTATGGGTCTTTCATAAATTTCCTTTTAGATTTAGAAATATGGGAAAAGGTATAAATTTATAAAAAAATTAAAAGTTGGACATATAATATTTTATTTTTTGGCATCAGAATTGCATTTTTCATGATTCCTGTTTCGAATTATTACTATTGTATGTTTAACATGCACTGTTGTATAGAAACGGAGAATGTACTTTTTTTATAAAGAAACGATAGCAACGTTATTTGGTTAAAAAATAAGTTAAAAAGTGCAATGAATTGTTGTGAGAATATACTGTTGGATTTTAAAAAGTCTTTTGATATGCACACAATTTCATGTTCAGTATTGGCCCATCAGGTATAAAATAGTTATGTCAGAGTATAGTTAAACGTAACCAACCATGTTTTATAAACAGCAGCAAAGTGACGGTTCATTTTTGTAAGCTCTGGTAAAGAGTTTTCATGCTCTCTGATCGCTATGAACTGAACATACTTGGATCAATCTGTTTTAGGTATCAAGCTTATACATTTAACGGTCAGATGTTTTGACCTTCATTTTTTCATGGATGAACATTTATGGACAAATAACGAACGATGGAATGAGTTGCAAAAATAAAATTTTAATGAAATAATCTATTAGTTTGCTTAATAAAAGTGAAAATACTTTTGGACTCTGACACCTTCAGGTATCATTACACTTAATGTATTTATATGCTTACATTTTGTTTTCTATTTCTGCAATTCGAATGTTTTTTGAGTCAAACGAATTCCTAGAAAATAAATATAATCACATAAACTAATGAACAAAAATGACTCATTCCATGATTATAAATAAAGTAACAAGTCCACAAACTGATGTAAAAATTATGATTTTTACATCAATTTTTTTATACAAATTCCAAATAAACATGATTGAAGTCTGCATTAGACGCAATGTAGTCAAATGCTATACAATTGACCATATGCCATGACGCAAATTAAGAAAAATGAGAGATGCCAAATGCGTATTTCAGTTTTTATCGACAGGATTTTTATGGATATACTTTAAACGGTCCAGCAGCAGTTATACGACTGATTATCAAATAACAAAACGTGATATAAATAAGCTCATGCATTATGTTAATTACCTAAGTTTTGGTGACGTTTGACCCTGCTTTTGACGTTTAGTGACTAAACAATTTGTATTTATACATGTATTTTGAAAGATATTCATGAAGTTAGCTCGTTTCGGGTTCAACGCACAGTTAAAATGTTTTCGAGTTGTCGAATTGACAGGGAAAGTAAACAACATGGATTCCAATGCCATAAATGAATGGCATTTTAATAAATAATTTATAATCTGATATTTGATATTTTTACATGTGAATGTCAAACGACATATTCGATCGATTTCTGGTAAAAGTTCTCAGAAAAATTTAAACTATTTGATTTGTTTATTGACAGAGCTTACAAGTAAAATAATTTAAACGATTAATGTAATGAATCTATTTAAAAAAAAGGAAGGATGGCATGGATTTATTTTGCGCTTTATTTGCGCACAATTTTTTTTCTGGATAAAAGAAACCAACGTAAATCTGTGAACTAAAATTACGTATTTAAGCATCTTAAAAAGATAATTTTTAGTGCACACGTATTATATAACTCGACTGTTGAGATCTAAACAAATAACGATCAGTGCAGAATTATTAAAACTTCAAGCCATTTACAAAAATACTTCACTATTTTTTGGTCGAAATGACACTTGCTCTTTGTATGACTGCTGCTTTATTAGCTGTTGGTTGCACTTCTGGAAAAGGTAATTTAGAAAAAACGAATAAGCATTTTTGCAAGCATTTAAATTTTGATGGATTTTTTAGAACTCTTGACCTTTCCTGATTATGGACTTGAGCTGGAAGCCAACAAAGCAGTGGCTCTTGACGATCGCTTATATTTTGCAGATGAAACGGATACCTTGGTAAGTATAATAATGTATTTTTTATTGTTTTCCGGTGTATAAATAGGTAATGTATAGTGTTTTTATGTGAATATAATTGATTTTTGATTTAAAAAGTATACTTGGGATGAAGCTCGAGAATATTGTAGACTTGAAGATGGTGAACTAGCAAAAGTGACAAATCGAAACTTATACAATAATTTTCGGTCATCCGTATCTAAAAAAGGCAGTAAGCATAATATTCCGTCTATATTATTTCTATATATCATTGAATTCCTAAAATTTCAAGTGTGTTCTTTGTGTAGCTTACTGGATAGATGGAATTGAAACGAAGGATTGGTTTCGATTTGAAATGGATATGACATGTACTCCAGATAATTATTTCGACTTGTACAATATGAATCCTGAAAATGTGGACTTGAGACCTAATCAGTGTCTAGCATTGGTAAAAGGTGATAATGCACGAACTTCAAAAATTCAAGCTGTGGACTGTAATATTCCTCATCATGTCTTATGTGCCAGACCATTAAATGGATGCGAGCATCAGGATTAATCAAACTAAAGGATTATGTCGCTTTAACAATATTTTCTATTTAAATAATAAACTTGTACCTGAATGATTTGAGTACTAAATAAATAGTTAAATCAACAATGTTTGCACAAATATACATCAAACAGTTGTGAAATCATAGTCAATGGAATATTCGTGTGAAGATTTAAAAATTGAATATCATTCAAATAACATCATAATGGTTTGCAGTTAAGATGATACCTTCATAAGGAAGTTTTAAATATTAAACCAAAGATAAACTTTCTAGAGCAATAAAAATATAAAACAAAATAGGAGTTCACTGTAAAATATTTTATTCATTTTAGTTCATAAATTTTTCACATAAATTGGATGTTTTAACACTTAATTTTAACATGCAGTAGTACCTGAAACGTAACAAAACTAGGAACCACATAAGTTAGCGGATTTTTGAGTTGGAATTTTGGTAAAAAAAATTATTTCATACAGCATATCCCATAATTTCAAACAATGAAATCAAACGTTTAATAAGCAAAGTTTCTTGATGCTATATAGAAAATCTCAAAGTACTTACATCCTTTTATCAAGTGTGATGTAATTTTTCTGTTTGTTATACAAGTAAGCAGGTGGGATTCTTTATTTGTCTTGCTACAAAAATCTGTTTACTTTATTTAAACACAATTGAAATTACAACCTTGATTGATAACATTACCAGAAAGTTTTCAATGGCTTAAAATAATGCAGAAAGTAAACAAGTTTGTTGCTCTTTGAACCATTAAGTATAACTCATGAATAATATAAATAAGGAAAGGTGTTATATGTATTAATCTGTTGACGCATATGCTAAATATATTTCTGTATTTGTGGTTTAGCAGATATGCAGCAAATGCATCGATTAAATTTTGCATCCTTACGTATCAATCCAAAAAATTGTTGAAAAATACCACTACAAAAAAGAAACACAAATAAACAAAATCAAATGATATACCTGCAATATTTTTTTTTAATTTTGTGTTTTGTGGAAATTGAGTGGCAATACTGAACATCATCAAAAATAAGAGATATTTAGTTTAATCATTTTGGGTTACTTTATGTTTTAAATTTAAGCTTTGTCCCATCAGGTTAAAGTTCAATTAATAAACGATTATGTGTAAGGTTTAGTTCAGTCTCCTGTCATCATACATCCATTCAGGGGTTGAGCGCATAATACACGGTTAGGACTAATGCAATCAACTGTTTGAATTTTAGAAGTTTGTGCACTTCCTCCTTTTACCAAAGCTAGACATTGGTTTGATTTAATGTCCACATTTTCAGGATTCATGGTATATAATTCCAAATATTGTTCTGAAGTGCAGGTAAAATCCATATCAAATCGAAACCAGCTTTTACTCTCCATGCCATCAATCCAATAGGCTAAAAAATAGCAGATGAAAACTTAATGGAGAAAGTTTTGTTTAGTGCTATTTTGTGTAGCAATCAATATTCTTACTAGATTTTATGGATAACGATAAACGCAGATTATCGTATAAAGTTTTCGTTGTCACTTTAGCAAGTTCACTACCTTCAGACCTGCAGTATTCCCGAGCTTCTTCCCAAGTATACTATTTCGATAAACGTAAAAGCTAAGTAAGCAAGAGTTTAATAAATAACAAACAATAAAGCGATATACTTGCCAATATTTCGGTGGAATCGGTAAAATATAAACGATCACCGATTACAATCCCATTGAATCCATCTGATCCAAAGTCAGATCTTGTCGTGTTACCTTGGAAAATATAAAAATAAAAACAGGGTAGCAAATATTTCTTCAATAAAAATGATTTTTTTATAATCACCTTTTCCATTAGAGTACCCAAAAATAAACAGAAGGATAGTAAAGCCAATAAGGACTCTCATTTTTATTTTAGCTAATACAAGTAAACCAAAAAAACTGAGAGACTTGAAAGTTACTTTGATTTGTTTGATGTTGCTGAAATCTTAAACTCTTTTTTAACTCTTCGCGGTAACGGGGTTTAAATATATTGTCGCGAAGTATCAATTAAAATAAACTTAAATCTGCAGACGCCAAGAAGAAAAATTGAAAACAATAAACAAAGCTAATATTATTGACATAAAAGATGCTAATTACATTTCAAACCATGGACAAGGAAAATATTTAGCAAAATTTTAATCAGTTTACCTTATTCACGTGTAATTTTATTAGTAATATGTTTCAGATGTAAATGACCATCTGGATGATTTTTACGTAATTTCCCCCTAGTTTTCCTGATAAAAATGTGGAACTGAAAATTTAATTTATATGAAGTCTATAAAATAGCTGTTGACATTTAGGACCATTTTCTTCATTGGCAAATGATAATACGCAGAAAATACAGACGTTCGAGCAATCGAAATTAAGAACGAGATATAAATATCAATTTCAAAAAAGTTAAAGAATTTTGGATTCATCACAAAAGTTGCGATGGCTTTATTAGCAATGGTGTTGAATATATTGTTGATCGGCACCAATGCATTAGGTAAGTAGTATAGATATTGAGTTAAAAATATTTTGGTAGCGACTTAAAATTTCAAAAATCTACAATGATTGATGTTGTTATTTTATAGCAGCAATCGAAATTGTAAAACCTACTTTAAGGACCAGTGCAATTTTCACCAATGATCGAGTATATTTTACGGATTCAACATACATATTGGTATGCAATGAATCACATGCACATATTTGACAAAAAAAACTATGTTTATTGGCAAGTTATTTATTTGCTAATTCCAATTGAATAAACAGCGTACATGGGAGGAAGCTCGACAATTTTGTGTTTCTGAAGGTGGAGAACTGGCCAAAATTACAAACAAGAGGTTATACGATATCATGCGACTGTCTTTGTCCATTCGGTCGAGTAAGCTTCTGCAATAATGTATTACATTGCTATGTAAACAAATCATTAAAATTGTATTAAAGACAACTGAAATTATTGTTTAGCTTACTGGATAGACGGAATTGAGAAAAATACAACAGATAGATTTGTCCTTGAGAATCCATGCAAACGAGATGGAGAACATTTTGATTTTGGTGATATGAGCAAGGAGAAAATGGATTTGTCTCCAAAGCAATGCTTGTCCTTAATAAAAGGAAACAACTCAACTACCTCAAGAATTAGTGCAGCCGATTGTGTGATTCCATATCGTGTCCTGTGTGCATTCAAATCCAATGGTTGCAATATGGGAGGATCGATTGGAGATTACATTGAGTACGATGACGAGTAGAAGTTTCATTACGTTTTATGTTGATAAGCAAAAGTAATTAGTTGAATCCTTATCAAATTGTCTAATAATTTTAAAAAATGTATTGATTATTTCAAAACTAACTCTAAAATTTGATGCAAACAATAAATCTACCATTATCGTTGATTTTCATCATTCAATTTTTAGTTGAAAAACATATTTATTGCATTTTAGTCCACGCAAAAAACATTAATAAAATGAGTAATCTTTTATTACACATATTTTATCAAAAAAACTTACCCAAATTTTGAAATGTATTTAATTTTCCCAAAAGTATACTTATTTCATATGCAAGCTCGCAGATGGCCAGGCAACATTCTTATTTAAAATTTGGTATGTTAGAATTGCGTAACATGTATTTGATTATAGTAAAATTAAAATAAACAAAATAGCTTGACAATGTTTTTAGCTCCTAAACAATAAGCACAAATTAGCATTTCAGTGGCCCATTTAGCAAGTTTACATTCATAAAGTGACGAGGAAAATTGGCAAAGCTGTATGCACAAAAGAACAGCAGCTAAGTAATCATGTTCAATTGAATTTATGAATTTAGGCAAAGATAATTCGTGTTTTTATCAATGAAAAGTCTGATGACGCTCCAAGCGAGACATGAAAACATTCCGCTTCAGTTATGTTTCTACGTTTGACAAGCAGGAATATATTTTCATGAAACAAAGTCCGACAAAAGCGTTTGAATGCAAATTACTTTCCTTGAGTATAATGTTTAACTTAAATTAATAAAAGCCATATTTGTCTCTAATTGCATTACGTCGTCTATTTATTTCACATTTTCCTGCTTCACGTCTGGGTCTTGAAATTTACCTATATTTGCGAAAAAATTTCCATGTATATAAACTAAGTTATCAAAATTTATTGAACTCAGAATTAAAGTTGAAGTCCATAAAGAACTTAAGGTCACTGAAAGCAATTTCAAGCTCTACTAACTTTTAAAAAAAATTTGCGAGTAAATATTGTTGACACAAAATGGCCCCGATTTTTGGCTTTACCGTATTTCTGTTCATATTTGGTTTTGCCAACGGCGCTGGTATATATTCCAATGTAATACATAATTACCAAATAAAATTTCAACAATTGAGAAACACTAAATCTGTTGGTTTGATTACATAGAAAAATTTGCAAAATCAGATTTCGGGATTAAAGGAATCAGTGGAGTTGTAATTGGTGATCGACTTTATTTTACTGATAGCACCGAAGCATTGGTAAGTCTAACAACTTACTGTGCATTTTAAGTCTAATGTCGCTTTAACAAGTAGACTACCTAAAAATTAATTTAAAATTTAATATAAAGTACACTTGGGAGGAAGCTCGAGAATATTGCAGACTTGAAGGTGGTGAACTGGCCAAAGTGACAAATACAACTTTGTACAATTACCTTCGTTTATCTTTATCCAGAAGATCAAGTTATTACAAAACCTATTTATTAATAGCTGTAATGTTCAGATCGGTAATATTGCTACGTCAACTATTTATGGTATCTTAAATGGTTTTCTTTGTAGCTTATTGGATTGATGGTATTGATAGTCAACATTGGTATCGTTTTGACATGGATATGTCATGCACTTCAGATCAGCATTTAGATTGGTATGATATGAATCCTGAAAATTTGGATTTGAGACCAAAACAGTGTTTGGCTTTGGTAAAAGGACGAAATGTGCAAACTTCTAAAATACAAACAGTGGACTGTATCATTCCAAACCGAGTCTTGTGCGCTCAGCCATTAAACGGATGCCAAGAGGAAGGTCTAGGGCTGGGGCTTGGTGGTGACGTCGGGGTAGGACGTTAAAATGCAATGTATCAAAGAAATCGAGAAATTTTGTCAAAATTATCAATGCAATGTAATCACGATAATAAAAACACTAAAAATTCAATTTAAAACTTGCCATAAATTTTGAATACAGAGAACTAAATAGTTTTGAATTAAATAGTTCATCGGATTTACTGGAATATTATGAAACAAACAATTTCCTCCAAAAAAATATACTAGTTTTTTTGCAAGAAATGGGGACTTTATTTTGACAATAAAAGTAGTGTGCTAAATCCATCAGTTTGTTATATTTATGAAATTGCATATACTAAAATGGTCAGAAATGTGTTTTACAATAGATATTGACAATTAAAAAACTTCATTAAAAAAATCCTACCAATAATGCCAGTGTGACGGAATATTTTATATTTTTGATCGGTTTTTATTATATGGATTATATTTTCCTTCAAATAATTGTCCCGATTTTCAAAATGAAGTACACATAGGACTGCTTCATATTCAAACTAAAAAATATGTTTTAAATTATTTATATTTGCAGTAAATTGTTGGAGTTGGCATAGCAGTTAAACATTATCAGCAATACCATTTCTTTTAAATAAAGATACCAAAGTCTATACAAGCTCACCTAAATTCAAGCTGAAATTATATGTGTACAAGTACTTCCCAGCTACCCATTCCAATGTCCATAATATTATTGATTTTTCTTACCCAATTCAAGAAAAACAAGTCTCTGAAAGTCCAAAGAATATCAATATTAATATATATATATGTATATGAACATAATATAAAGCTTTATGTTTTGTTCAATTTTTATTTTATCTAACTTTATTTTAGTATTTTAGTTTTAAGCAAACCATACATGTTAAAAAGAGGAGATACGGTGGGCTTTTACACAAAATAGTCGTCATTCGTTCGCTCAATAATAACCAGAAATTTTTTCGAACTTAAAAACCAAGTTTGTTTCCAATTTAACAATGTCTCTAACATCAGGAGCTTTCAAAGTACACACTATTCTTCAATCCATAGTTGCACTTCCGTACTCGTTTAACTCCTCAGAAATCTGCCTAACTAAAAGCAAATCATTCAACAAAATATTTCACAAAATATTCCGCTACTTTAATCTGATTTTCATTTTTCTTTATCTATTCCCATTCGTAAATTGGCGACTCGCCTGGTTATTTTTTAACTGGGACTCTTACACCACAAATCATATGGACGAAGCAGCATTTTATTTATACTTATTAGCAGTGATACTAATATTAGCTCAAGCTTTTCATGTAACTCATTTTAAAAGTAGTGCTATCCGGTTTCTATTAAACGAACGATGCAAAATAGTATCCAATATTTCCAATTCCTCATCTCGCTTTAATTTTAATTTAAAAATTCCATTTATTGGAACGTTTTCAACTTTGGAGCTTTTCGTTTTCGGAATGTTTTACGTTCATTTGTTGCTTGTTGTGGGAGTAACTGCAATTCCCTTTGCAGTTTCATATGGCCCACTGCAATTGACTTTAAAAATTTCTAAAATATGGCAAAAGTTTCTAATAGCTATAATATATTTTAATAATATATTATATTCAGTGTGCATTGCGGTTTCCTGTTTTTTGCTGATTATTACATTTCTCGAAGGAATTATAACTTACTCTTCAACAATCCATTTCTCTAAAGAGCCATTTTCGACATTCCTAAAATTCAAGTTTAAAAGTTGCTATAACCGTTACAGAACATTACAAATTTTAATGATAATAGGAAATGAAGTCACGCAAGTCGCTCTGGCAGCTTTGATATTCGTCGGAGTGCTTGTGGCTACAGCAGGAATCTATTTGACTTTAAAAATGTACAGTTTATTAAACATACTGATGTATCTTTTAGCTCCTGCCACAACTCTTTTAAGTTTTATACTTGCAATTTTGTTAACAATTTTGGCAGATTTTCCACACAGAAATTCGATCATGTTCAAAAATTATTGGACAACAGTTGCGTTAAATAAAGAGGAAAAGCGTTTGTTAAATTCCTGCTTTCCATTGGGTTTTAATCTGGGGCCTTATGGCTTGGCTAGAGCAAAGTTGGGATTACATATTTGTGATGATATTGTACACAATGCGGTAACACTAATATTGCTTGGAAACGTTCCAGTTTAAGTTTGAGCTTTCATTTGAATTATAAATTGCAAAATTAACTAGTATTACAACTAAAAAATAAAATCGTGCTTAACATAATTTTTATTGATTTTAAAAATTTAGAAGTAAAAAATTATTTTTTGTTCTTTAAGAAAGTATATAATCGTTTGTTTCTGCAAGCCCATTAAGTTTTTCATAATAGATTATTGATAAAGTTTCAGCCCAATGTTTTAATATATCGATTTATTTAAAACTAAAGGCTTTTTACTTTTATCCTAGAAGTCAGTTTGCTAAAGCGTTTTTGAGTTAGAACGGTGCCAGACAAACACACGCGAAATCAATAAGAATAACGGTAACATGTTTTAATAACAAAAGTTATTTAATAGTCGTTTTGTCGTATTTGTCTAATTTACAGTCGTTAGTATTGTATTTCATTTTTGAATTTCAAATTTCAGTGTAATATTTTGTCTATACATTAGCCAAAGCATATTTGACAGCAGTAACCAAAGCCTCAATAAACTATTTACCTAAGAATACCAAAAACCCAAGTAATTGAACCCAAGTAACATAAAAATATATAAGAGCTCAAGAAATACAAATCTTGTCGTTTGATTTTGGTTGCAATAAATATTTAATCTATAATACCAGGGAACGTGCGTATTTTAATAACTGCAATGATGCAATCATTCAGCTTAAGGCATTACCTAAGGTTTGCTGAAAAAACTTGTTTCACGGAAATTCAATGCAATAAATCCATATTTAAACATAGCTTATTAATCTGTGGCCTTGTCAAACAAATCAAAATATTATATGCAGATCATATGTGTATAAAAAGATGCATTTTGGTTGCGATGATAACGAATTTTGAGCATGATGTCATTGTTTTCATACCAATATGTTAATAAATACTGGGCACAACAAAAAGTGCATTGAACTTGATAAATTTCCACGTTTGTGATTTCTTTCCTCGTACATTGTAGACATATGCGAAATCAACCGAAAAATAAATATTTGATTTTGATAAGTAGTTGCTATTAAAAGTATATGTTCATTTATGATAATTTTGACACCTGTAATATTTTTAGTTGCGTCATTTAGTAATTACATTTAATGGAAATACAAATAAACGCAAAAGAATTCATGGAAATTGGGTAATTGGGGATATAAAATTAACCAATTTATTTGTATTTTAATTTAATTCTGATTCAACTTCCGACGAAAAGCAGTTCCTGTTTCCGTAAAAATCTGTAAACATATTTCGGTATATAAGGCTACAAATTTGAAACTATTTTCATTCCACCCATAGAAGCCAAATTGAAATAAACTATTGAGTTCACTAATCGTTCCAACCTTATTCATCAGACAAAATAGAACAATACCCACACTTTATCAACATGACCACTTTTGCAGTAACTCTCATTGTTGCACTTGCTACAGTAGTAAGCGGAGGACCAGGTAAACCTATAAGTCCAAAATATTTATTCTACTATTTTGTTTAAATTTTTAGAAGAAAATTTATATTTGATTTTTATAGCATATCTAGACTTAAACATAAATGCTAGAAGCATTGTCATTGGTGACATAATATATTTTACAGATTCTTCTACAACACTGGTAATTACTTTTACAGTAAAATTTGCAAATGCCAATTTGGAGACCAATTAAAAATATTTACTTAAAAATATAATTATGTTTGTAGCGATCCCGTGAAGAAGCCTTAAGTTATTGCCAATCCTGGGAAGCCGAATTGGCAAAAATTACAAATAAATCTTTATACGATTCATTGCGTTTGGCTGTTACAGAACAAGGAGGTAAATTTCAGTTCAAAATTTAAATGGATTATTTTAATAGTGTGTGTTTGAAATAAGTTCAACTTTTATTAATTTTATACTTTGGGTTATAAATTTAGCATACTGGATTGACGGAATTGACAAAAGTACCCATGACAGATTCGAATTCAACAACACTTGTACTTCTGGAGAAATGGACTTCAGTGGAATGCTACCCGGAAACTTGGTGTTGACCCCGAAACAATGTTTGACCTTAGTAAAAGGTACATCTGCAAGTACTTCTAGAATTCAGGCTATAGACTGCATTATTCCACATCGAGTACTGTGTTCGCATCCTGTAAATGGCTGTCCCATAATTACAACTCCCGCTACTACAACAATGGCATCGGGTGATTCAGTTTGAAAAATATGATTTAGTATTTTAATTTTATTAAGTACTAAAATTAAGCCGCCAATTGTCAATATTATATATAACAGCAATTGCAATAAATTGATATTACTACTGAACATAATCGCATTATGATCAAAATCATGCTTGCTTCAAAACGTTATCTTATTGACTTCGTTGAGTTAACATATTTCTGCAGAAATCGTAATTAGAATGCTAATTGAAACAAATAATTACACAAAACCTGAAATCTTTTTTCATAGACTGAGGTAAACAAAGCGGCATTTTATTAACTTCTGTGTTACCCACTATATTTTTTTAAAATCAAAATGTACACCAATAATATCCAACGTTAGTAAAAACCGATGAAGACTTCATATATACTGGTACGTAATTAAGTTTACATATCTATAATACATGTTTTTCTAGATATGCCACCTGATTCCAGTTGATTACAAATTAAAATAAATACATACTTTTTACCTGGAAAATGGGCATTAATTTCACTTTGGTTTGACATTCAAGATACAAAACTCTACGAGCTCTTCAAAACGGTATGCGTCAAACTACGTTTTACTACTTACCGTGCTTGTGAATGAACCAAAACGTTTGCAATCCTGATAACGTGATGATCATATTATTATTCATTCATGTTTATTCGGTTATCATTTGTGGTGATAACAACACTCGATAAGCCAGTTTACATTTCAGGCTAAAAGTAAAAGTAATCAAAATACTGGAGGAAAAGTTATTAAATTCCATTATTTTACACCCTGTTCAAATTGTAGTTCTTTGCCGGGACTCACTCATTTTAAGCCTGTGAGATCAAGTGCTTGTGCTAAACGGATAGGAGATGACTGAGGCCCGCCAAGTATCTACAATTTGAACAGGGTGTACACTCAAAATGGTAATAATAAAGACCATTGAATTATTAAAATATCAGAATGACTAATGATTCAATATCGCGAATGATTTTTTTGAAAGGAAATGATGACAAATAACATCAATTCGAAGAAAATAATGTTTAAGTGATGCAATTCACTAATTTATTTACTTAATATTGCGGTAACTAGAAAGGAAATGTCATGTAAATTGAACAGATAGGAAATATAGTTAATAATTAGCTCATTCACTTCAGCTTCCGACGTCAATCCATCCAAATTTCGTAATCAAATGTAGAAAAAGGTGGGTATAAAAGTTTTGGACTTTAGTATTGAATCTTAAGAAGCCAAAGCAACTCGAAGAACTTTACATCAGTAATTATTTTCCTGAATATATCGCTAGCTTTTTAATTTTGAAGATGAAGACTTCTGGACTCATTTTTATTGCTACGTTCGTAGCAACTGTCAACGGCGGGCCAGGTATTCAAATATCTTTATAAGATTATGATTATTATTGATTATCATTATTTATAATGTTGAGTTTTAAATTTATATTTTCAGTCTCTATAGACTCAGAGAGTATCAACAGTATAATCGTGGGGAACCAACTCTACTTTTCTGATACACTAACATTCGTAAGATATTTCCTTAAAATAAGTGGAATCAACTAATTAAATTTGAGAGTTTAAAAGAATTTTACTTTTAGCGATCTCGTGACGATGCACTGCTATACTGCCAATCCCAGGATGGGGAATTGGCAAAAGTTACAAACAAGTCGTTATTTGATACTTTGCGTTTGTCGCTCTCTGTACAAGGAAGTAAGACTCAATTTTATTTCGATTTCACTTTTATTATTGACATTCCTATTCAGTATGATTAAAGACTCATTTTCTTTTTTTAACATTAGCATACTGGATTGACGGAATCGACAAAAGTACCCATGATCGATTTGAACTAGACACCAGATGTACATCTGGAGATATCGACTTCAGTGAAATGTCCCCAGAAAACTTGGTTCTCACGCCAAAACAATGTTTGGCTCTAGTTAAAGGATCAACTTCAATCGATTCAAGAATCCAGGCTATTGACTGTATTATTCCAAATCGTGTATTGTGCTCATTTACTTTAAACGGTTGTGAGTTTTCAACTCCTCCCACCATGTCTACTTCTACTACAGTGTCGGCTACTCCTTCTACAGTAACGACTACTCCCACCACGGTAACGACTACTCCTACCTCAGTATCGACAACTCCAACCACAGTATCGACAACTCCAACCACGGTATCGACTACTACTACCACGGTATCGACTACTCCTACCTCATTATCTACTACTCCTACTACCATAACTACTACTGCAAGGGCAAAAGGCGATTAGGTTTTGTTTAATCGATAAAATGTAAATACATCTGTAAATAAGCATGAAAAAATATATAAATTCTTACTAGTTTTGTCTAACTAATTTGATTTTTTAGACTTAATCGTTAATTTTTCGATACAACTTAATTAAAATTATTTTCAGCAAATGTTACTAGTAAAATGAAATGAGTACTTTTGAATAAATTTAGGTGATAGAAGAAGAAGTAAATATTGATTTAGATTTGATGATCCTCGAATAACACAATTAAAATGCATAAAGTCGGTCAAATGATTACTGTGGTTTAGTATTAGAATATTCATGCATTCAATCTGCATATCTTGAAGTTGTATGCTATGTTATTTAAAACAAAATAAACACGATACCAGATAAGATTAAATCGGGATTTTGAAGCATTTTAATTTAAGGTACAAATGGTAGTACATTTAAGTTTAATGGTAAGTTTTTTTAAAAATACATATATATTAGGATTTTATTTTAGATTAGCTTCGTATTTGGGCAATTGATTTTATGATACGATTTAAAATGACCCATAATATGGGATAAAAAATGAAATTGTTTTGTACAATTTGAAGTACTAAATTTTAATGTTTAATGAGTCTTAATAAATACAGAGACAAAGTAGAGCAAAAACATTTCCGGAATACATTGGAGCTAATTCACGTAATTCACATGTTAAAACATTTTTCAACTTTAAGTTGTGGTTTATGTTGCTGCTGTAATTTGCCATTTCTCTTGTAGAAAATTTTTGCATTCATCTTGCATCTACAAAATAGTTTTGTAAATTTGGTATCATTTATTTTAACTATTTTAATCAAAATAATTGTATATACTCATGGAACTGCTTATGAAACAACCATTTTTACTCAAAGTTTATCGCTAAAATTACCCAACCTCAAAAAAATAAGTGAATTTAAAAATTTGTCGTGCAATACAACCGCACCGATTAAGTGAAAAGTTTAAAATATTAAAGTAGTTTTTAAGGTAACATTACAGAATATGCTTCTTCTCTTGAATGTCCAAATTTAATTTACAAGGGTTTCAGGGAAATAGTCTTCAGAATAAAAATGATACAAAGCAGTTAGATTGTTTTTTGCAATGCTTGGAAATGATTCAATTTAAGACTAAATTTCTTACAATTATTGAAATTATAATTCGTAATTTAAAACTGTTAGTCGTATGAAAATTTGTTCGTAATATTTTTTAAAATTAAAAAGATCATGATGTTGTTTAATAATCTTTTTGTAGTTCAAATGCTACGTGCTTTTTGAAACCCCTTAATGGTTTTCAGATGTGACAGAACCCGCGGTTTTTTTGTTAAAACCCGCGGGTACGGGTTCAAATGGGTTTAAACGGGCATGCGGGTTTTGACGGGTCTTGCTTTAAAATTTGAAATTAGCCCAATTTTATTACTCTATGACTTATATGTACCCCCATGTTAATTAATTAAACCCATTAAAACCCATCTCGCGAACTCTCAAGTGGGTACGGGTTTTAACGGGATTTAATGGGTACACCCAGCCACGTAAAAACCCTGCTGCCATATCTGATGGTTTTGAAATGCGCATGTGTTCTCAAAAACATAAAATATCTGTGCCATGAGTAGCAAAACCAATTGCAAAGTGTTGTCCGTGAGTGATAAAAACACAAAACTACAAATTCTGATTTTTACATATGATTTTTGAGTCTGCAATATATTTGAAGCCACACTCTTTAGAGCTTTCTGCCTACAAATACAGCTTTCAAATGCGAAAAAATATACATGGTAACGTACCTAAGTTACTTTATTAGCCATATGTTGACGTTGGGAACATAAGCAAGGAAGCAAACAATATTCATGAGAGTTTTCATCATTTTATTTAATTAAATTTACGTTTTACATACGGAATGAATACTACCAGAATAAGTGATTATAGTTCAACAAATTTGTACTGAAGTTTTTTAAAATTTAATAAGGGAACTCAATAAATAAATTGTGTTTAATTAAGTGTACTAGTCAATACAACACGACTACAATAACAAAAGGGAAGATATATGCATATATCACTAAACACAAATTTGTAGAAAATATTTTAGCAAAGTGTATACTACCGTTTCACCATGACACTAATTCAATCCGTACTTCAGGCACATTACTGGCTTGAAAAAGTATGTCCTTTACCTTACTCACCAGACATAAAAACGAATTGCCTCATAAGAAGTAAAAACTACAACAAAAAATCACACAATTATATAAAGCGAACTATTCTATACATTACCATCATTTTCTTTATTCCTGTTGTGTTATGGCGATCCAATTGGCTAGTTTTTCACTGGAAATCCTACTCAAAATACCACGCAAGAGAAGCCCTGTTCTACTTCGTAGCTTTAAATACATTATCACTTGGATTTTCATCTTTACACACTGTAACTTCAAGAAATAGAATGATCCAGTATATTATTAATCAACAGAGCAAACTTCTTCTGACAATCTCAAAAAATTCTCACAGGAACTCGTATCCCCAATCTTCCAATAAATTAATTAAGACAATATTGGTTTATGGAGGATTTATTTGTGGCCTGACCGTACCACCAGGTGTATTCGGAATTACCATTCGTCGGAACTTCGATCCATTTCAGCTAGTCTTCGGGTCGTCATATTTCGTAAAAGCATGTGGTGGACTTTATTATATCTTAACCATGAGCAACCTTAGTGCGTTATTTTACTCTGTTATCACATTACTATTTTGTGTGGTCGAAGGAATCTACAACTATTCATCTAAATTTACAAAATGTAAACCTTATTTAAATCTTGAAGTTTCGCAGCAGTTTCGAAAAAGTTACAAATGTTTCAGGGTGTGTCAAATATTGCTTATTTTAGCTAATCAAGTATGGGAAACGTTTTTTGCTGTTTTAGTATTTGCTGGTATATTGATAGCAACCTGTGCGGTATATTTTATTCTTAGAATGTCTAGCAAGTCACCACTGATTGTTTCTGCAATGGTAGCAGCAATTGTGGTACTTTGTTTTGGTCTTGCTATAATTCTCCCATACATGGCGTATCTTCCTTATAAAAGTGGCATCAAATTTGAAAGATATTGGAAGGGAATTCTTAGAAGTAGTAGAGACAGAAAAAGTCTAAAAGCTTGCCAGCATAGTGGAATGAAAGTTGGACCATATGGTTTGGCAACTGCCAAACTTGGTGTTTGTTTCTGTGAGGATATTATAAACAATGTTGTTAATTTGCTTTTATTGAGTTTGAGGTGAACCAAAAATATTAAAGGAATAGATTATATGATTTGTCGTTACGGTTCTACATCTTTCAAAGTTGAAAAATACTGGTAATAAATGTAAATAAATAACTGCCATTGCTAATAAGTTTTAATAAGCATAGCCATTTAGCGCTGGTTATTTTAGGCATGCTTCCCAAAATGTACAGGCAACCAATAACGTAATAGTTTTTGCAGTGATTAACGTTCGTTCGGCTAACGTTTGTAATGATAACAACGTTTGAAAACACAATCTAACATGGTATTTAAGTGCGAAAACCAATCATTTACTGGAATCAATTACACTTCCTCGTCTAAAGTCAGTTTTATACATAGATGGACAAAGCAATAAACCAGTATTTTATTATCATGTCAGACAGAATAAATAGTAATTCAATTACCGAAATACTTGAGCAATAGTCGATAACAAATTCAATGCACTTTAAAACATCAAGATGTTTTTATAATGCAATTTACTAATTGATTTAGTTAATCTGGCGGCAAGAAAAAGGGCATATTTCCTCGAAAAAAGAATGTAGGAAATAACATCAACCATCTGTTTACTCGTGATTATATTATATTCCGACGTGAATATAACCTTGGTTTGTAATTTACTGCGAATATTATTAAGTATAAAAGGTTTGCACATCGCCGCATTTAATACTGAGCCGAAAGTAGTCCGCGAGACCAGAAGTACTTTAATTTAATTTTAAAAGTTCCACGATTTAAATTGTATTTTCCATTCCAAATTTCGAAATGAATTCTTTTGTAGTAGTTTTCATAGCTGCTTTAGTTGCATTAGTTAACGGCGGTCCAGGTAACTAAACATTTTGTAATTTTAATTTCCACTTGCATAATTTTCTAAAAGCAATTTGTGTTGATTAATTATTACATATTTTCATTACCAAGTCTCTCTAGATTTGTAAAATATTAACAGTGGTATCATAGGAGATCATCTGTATTTTTCTGATACGTCCATAATACTCGTAAGAAATTTGATTAAAATAAGTAACTAATATCGAAATAAAAAATATTAATTGCGTGTTAAAAATACAAAGTTATTGTGCTAATAGCGTTCCCGACAAGAGGCATTTGAATACTGTCAATCTCAGGACGCGGAATTACCAAAAATTACAAATAAATTATATGATACTTTGCGTTTGTCTCTTACTGTAATAGGAAGTAAGACGAAGTTTTATTTCCCTCTCTTACTTTAAATGGCTTCTCATTTAGTTGACTATGATACTCATTATATTTTGTGGTTAACGTTTCTAGAATACTGGATTTATTTATTTATGTATTAGAGAGAAAAAGTATCTTGCACGGTGCTGTTACACGTTAGCAACACCGAAGATTATACAATAATTTTACAAAGAATCAAAGGCGAATATAATTAAATACGAATACATATAGACAAAGAAACCAAGTAGAAGCCCAAGCTGCCAATATAGAGCGCTGTGGATATTAATGATGATAGAAAAAGTGCAACGTATGCACTACTGATGTATGATTAAGGTTTTTCTCTGAGAAGCCTTACAAATGTAGGAATTGTGGAACGACGATATCTCTCGAAACGAGTTGGCACAGCTCTAAAATTATATGCGTTGTTATTATATTTACTGCTGTAGGATACTTTTCGAGTTATTTTATAGGTTTCCAACCAGTGCTTGTGTCTCTCATTCTCCATTGTTTGCACACCAAAATTACCTAAAAGCTGAATCCATCTTTTAGATAAACAGAGCAAGTTTAGCGACTCACAACTCTGAAGATAATTTCCATTTGAGATGTAAATCCCAAGTATAATTGACAAAGCTCGTTTTTCAACTCCAACTAACATTTTTGTTTGATGGAGTGTTAATGAATTAAACCAAAGAACACAAGAGTATTCAAGAGCACAACGTATATGTAATACGTACAGGTTTGCTAGCTGTAATTTAGTAAAGCCAAAACACTTTTACTTTCGTAACATAAACAGTTTCTTGCATGCTTTACTGTAAATATAGTTTATTTGATCAGCCCAGATCAGGTTTTTATTGATCAGCACTCCTAGTAGTTTACCAACACAAACTCGTGTTATAGACTCGCCGTTGATGTGGACGATGAAATTACTAAACGTTTTCTCTTTTGAGTTGTCTATTATCATAACCATATTTTTCTTGGCATTAAGACACATTTTGTTGTGTACCAGACGGTCATTCAGGTCTTTATCACAATATCGTTTACTTTAGGTTGTGTGTTGTAATCAACCACTTCCACAACACATATCATCCACAAAGGCGTTCAGAAGGTTGTTTTTGTCTCCATGTTTTTCATTATGATTTGTCAATAAGTCATTAATTACGACGATGAATAGTAAAATTGCCAGCTTCGTTCTTTGAGGACAACTATTTGTGATCGAAAGAAAAGACGATAGTGTATTCAGGTGTTTTGTTCACTGCTTTCTGTTCCTTAAAAAATCAGCTACCCGCATAAAGTCAAATGCTTTCCATAGATCTAAAAGAACTATTATTATGTATCTGTTAGGTTTCTCAAGTGAGTTTAATACAAAGTTGAACAAGGAAACAAGATAAAATGCTGTAGATGAATTTCGTATCGCTCCATATTGATGTTCATTTAATTTGTCTATTATCTGGTCATATATTTTTGAGAACATGTAACCCTCCATTTTTTTGCTGTAGATATTAGTTTGAGTAATAGGGCGGAGGTTCTCAATGCATATATTGTTAGTGCCTTTTTTGGGTACTGGTGAAACCTTTTTTCCATGCAGCAGGCACAACCATGTTTTTGAAACTATAGTTGAACACATGAGTGTAGGAAGGTACAATGTGTACTGTAACAAAATTGAGAAATCGAGCAGGTAATGCCCCAGGGACATTTGACTTACGTATGTTCAGCTTGTTGAAAGACTTGTACACAGTAAACTCATTCATATATTAACTGTCAGCACTATTTATATCAATAAACTGTGCCTCTTTTATGGCTTCATAGCGCGCACATACGGCTGAAAAATGTTTGCTTATTTTATGTAGAGCATCTGTGACCTTTATTTGGTTACTGAGGGCTATCTTTTCAACGGATAAAATATTTTGCTTTAAAGAGCAAATTGTGTTCACGATCGAATGAAGACTCAGAGGTTTATTACTGATGTTTGTTTGTATTTTCACATTGAAACTTTCTTATCACTTTGTAATAGTGTATCACTTGTACTTATTTCTTTTTTCTTTTCGGGAAATGTTAATTCAAGTGCATTGTTAATAACTATGTTCATATATTCTACTTTAAAATTAATACAGGTTGAGTCATAAAAAGAATTGATAGCATTGACAAAAGCAATCATGAGAGATTTGAACTAAACAACGCTTGTAAATCTGGAGAAATAGATTTCAGTGGAATGGTACCAGAAAACCTGGTATTGACACCAAAGCAATGCCTAGCACTAGTGAAGGGAACATCTGCAAGTACTTCTGGAATCGAAGCAATAGACTGCATTATTCCACATCGTGTATTGTGTTCGTATCCTCCAGATGGGTGTGTAATATCTACCACAGTATATACTCCCACTACAAGTACTACAATGGTAAACCGTAATTCAGTGTTGTAAAATTGCGAAACATTATTATAAATTCAAAACTGTGCATAAGAATGTAGTAAACCTCCATATATTTCA
Organism: Entomobrya multifasciata; assembly: GCA_034693345.1. NCBI lineage: Eukaryota > Metazoa > Arthropoda > Collembola > Entomobryomorpha > Entomobryidae > Entomobrya > Entomobrya multifasciata. Next base: position 13,188 of record JAQFXM010000605.1, on the reverse strand, counting down.
TCAAATGAATTTGATTGTAAAGTGGAAAATTTTAATTGTTTTTGAACACTTATTAGCTTCTTATGAAACCAAATGTGATATGATATTCATAACAATCTTCATTGAAACATTATTCAAACAAAGTCAAGTGTTTATGTTAAAAAATCTATACATAAATCCCATAAATAAATTCGTGCAAAATAATATTGGTCTAGAAATCATTTCGGACTTCAAGTTGTTTGAAAAATTGAACAGTAGAGTCGGAAGTATGGAATTTTCTTTAATTAGAATAAGTATTCGACTGGTATAAAAAAATTGTTTTCGTCTTTATCCTACCTATCATATAACACTTATTGGCTGCTTTCTTTGGGAGCCAATTTTTTGTTCGACTGTCTGAGTGAGAGATCTCACAATAGAGCTTACTAAACGCATATGCAAAATTTAACTTGAAATTTATATGCACTGGTGTAGTTTTTTTATACTGATTCTAATTATATTTGTTATTTACCCTAATGTGCATTTGTGTAATTATAAGCTGTGTTTTTGTGAAGCGCGAGCGGACCATTCTACGTTAGCTGTGAAGTAGAAAAGCAGCAAGCATGCAACGGAGAGCTAAGCGCCAGTACGTTGCTAGCTGTTTATGCAAAATGCAACAGGTGCGCTCGAGTGATCGGGTAATTAAACGCAACGGGTCAGTATAATATTGTGGAAATGCCTTCAGTCGACCATAGCTACAAACGAATTTTTTTAGTCGAACGGATTAATTAGTCGCCCGAATTTTTTGACGAATTTTTTTAGTAGAAATAGCTTGAGTAGAATTTTGTTTAGCGACTGTAGCGATACATATTTTTTCAATTTTGAATGTCAATAAAAAAATCATTTTAGGACTAAAATTTTAGTAATATAATTAAAACCTAAAAGTAGATAGTTTATTATTCACAAGTATATCACAAAACCTAAGTTTAATTTTCAAAATTTAAGTAGTCTATGTCGTTGTTGCATTCATCAGACTCATCAGAGCCAAACAGGGGTAACATAATTTGATAAATATCTAAATGGTGATGAAGACGCAATCGAATTTTTAGCAGTGTTGTCTTCTTAATCAGTATCGCTAACATCACTAGCATTAAAATGTAACCAACCACAAACACCTTTCCTTGGCGGATGACTACCATGTTATAAGAAATTTCATGTGATGTCAGCTAACTGAATGTCATCGTACCCATTCGAGAGATTAAAAATTATGCCTTATATTTTTAATTAAATATAGGCACTGGAATGTTTCTCTTATTGCATTAAATGTAGTGTTCCTGTGTCAACGTTTTGATAGTAACTGAAGTTAGAAAGTGTATGAAGCAGTCTTTTAGCTTGTAAAATTGAATGACTTGGTATGATTTGTGGATAGGCATTAGCATTTTTTACAAATATGCTTGCATCATTTTTATGACTACCGAAAACTACCACGTGACCATTATAGACGGAAGGCTCCTCAGACGTCATCGTTGCCTCCTCCGTCCTTATCCTCGTCCTGGCACACTTGCCGAAGACGCTGTAAAACCAGCTCCTCGTCCGTCTTCCAGGAACCGAAGGCCCCCTGGCAACTTTGCACACTCCGTGAAGTTGTCCCCAAGGTACAACTCCGAGGGAGGGCTTCTTGAAGTCCTTAAATTTACTATACGTATTGCTGACGGCTGTGGTGGACTTCCATTGCACTTGAACGAGAAACTCAATCAGCTGGAAACCAAAAATCAAAAGAAGCTTGACTTTTTCATCGTTCGTCTGGCAATATCATCGTTATTCTTACTTCTTTCTACAATCCAAGTTCTCCTAGTCCATGATAGAATACCACTTATGGTCTCAACACATAGTTTATTGGTGCTCACTGCTTGGGTACTCCACTTGTCCAGTCAACTGAACAACTGCCTACGGGCATCAGATGTAAGTCAACTCTTTAATGGCTTCATTCAACTGGAAAAATATTTTTCGAGGAATTTTGGAAACAAAGCATTTACACCCGAGCGAAATTCGAATTTATCCGACTTATTTCTTCAGGGTACAATTCGTTTGCTGCCTTGTAGTGGCCTAGCAGTAACTATTGTGATCTGTCTTGACATATTTCGTAACCCTTGCTTTCCTGTCTTTGCTGGATATTTTTTAAGTCCACAATGTGTAGTTTATAAGCCCGGCTATTACTCTTCACCAAACTGGACTTTAATTGAAATTTTGTCCAAGGCAGCAATATCATTGGCTTTCTACTTTAATATGGCCCCAATAGCTACTGGATCCTTGATTTATATGGGGTTGGAATACATCATGGAGGATAACTGCTTTCGAGTGAATATTAAAGAGTTTGGAAGGTAAAAATTTTCAACACAGTTTAAGAAAAAAATAAGATAATTATTAGTTTAAAAACATTACATTTTTTTATTATAAAAAGAACTCTTTTGAGGACGACCAAAGATAAAACTGGCGTTTTATTGAAGCTGATGCTATTTCGAAGACAACTCCAACTCACGTCTATTTATTATCGACATAGCCTTTCAAACCACCAGATCAGCTTGGCTGTACCATGCACCATTGCCATGCAAGTAGCTTGTCTGTGCAATTCCATATCTTTTATATCAGGAAAAAACACTGGAGGTCCGATTTGGTACAAATTAATGTACACTTGGTCGGGATTTACTATGTTTTTGATTGTAGTATTTGTGTTTGGTATACTAGCGGATGTGTAAAATGTCTCAAACGACGTAGAAAGAAAAATTAGAGGAAGTTTTGAGTTGAATAGGAGCAAACATAGATAAATGAATATATAACTAGATAAGACCAGAACCCTATTTTCCTGCTTATATGGCATGTAAGCGGTAATGTACCAATATAACATAGCGACCAAATTTTTTGAAGACTAGACTTTAATTTTGTTTATAAAATTCAAATAAGATCTGCTTTTATCAGCCTATGAAGTCCATTTAGCTATAACTTCTGAATAGTTTTGTGCAAGTTGAAAATCTTCATGGATACACTAGTACATTGAGTATGTTACTTGAGTATTGTATTTAGAAAAAATTACTTTTCACATATTTTTGTCAGTGTTAGTGAAGCATCTTAGTATCAAAACGAATTTATAATTATAGAAATTTTTAAAACGTGGAATAATATTTTTATGCTAGATTTACGGTTATCACGGTAATTTTAAAAATGTACATAATACACTAATTAACCAAATAATTAGTTAGTTAGTTCCCTCAAGGAAGAGTTTATTTGACAGTATCTGAGAGCAAAGCTCGCCTGTCTTTAAGCTAATTAATTAGGATGGTAGTTTAAATATGCTGGAGAGTATAATTTTGTAAAGTATGATATAAGTATAGAAAAATTAAATAGCTGGTATGCAAAACAGTGAGGATGTTTAAATTTTCTAACCTAATACTTTTAGTAACTACATAACTACATTGATGCGAAAATAATGTTATATAAACACAATTTATGGTATGTACAAAAAAATGGTAACACTTTGATAGCTACTTGTGCGGTGTATTTTACTCGTAGAATGTCCGGTAAGTCTGATTGTTTCCACAATGGTAGCAGCAGTTGTGGTAATTTGTTTTGGACTTGCTATCCTTTTGCCATATATGGCATATCTTCCTTATAAAAATGGAATCAAATTTTAAAAAAAAATTGGAAGGGAATATTTACAAGTAGTAGAGATAGAAAAAGTCTAAAGGCTTGCCAGCATAGTGGAATGAAAGTTGCCAAACCATATGGTTTGGCAACTGCCAAACTAGGTGTTTGTATATGTAAGGAAATTATAAACAATGTTGTTAATTTACTTTTATTTGCCTTAAAATGAGCCAAATTTTTTACATAATTGAATTATGTGATATGTCTTTAAGGTATAAAGTCTTATAGTGGAACATTACTAGAAATATATTCACATTTAGTATTATCAAACGTTAAAATGAAAAAGCTTAAATCGAATTGGTTAGGCTCTCTGAAAAAACTATTGGTTTACATAGTTGCTAGGATATTTTCATGAGCTCTTCGGCATGAATTATAACAATTTACAAACACGTGTTCATATAAATCTGCTTAATTGTTTTCAACTTATCCTAATTTTGGGCCTTAAATTCATTATTGAGTTGCCATGACACCGGATGTATATGTATTCTTACATGGTGGTTCTTGTGATATGAAAAAATTTTCACAGTAAGCAACTAGGAAAATATTAAATATCGCCAAAAACAACGCACTAAATTGGCTAAAACTCCTGACGAAAACCAGATTTTCTATTCCCCCCCCCCACCTCCACCCACAGGGTCACTAGAGCGCATTGATACATTTTTGCGGCTATATTTGGAGCCCTTCCCCATGGAGCCTAAAATAATTGTCAATTTTTTTTCCTTTTTTCCTCGTTTAATTTTGGTATAAAGCTTCTCTAAAGGCAACTGTTTTCCCAGATTCAGAAGACCTTGGGTGTATCAGCATTTTCGTGTTGAAGAAAGCCACCAAACAAGGATCAGTTTTGTTTAAAGACGGTCCAAGAACGAAGTCATCCACATTATCTGAAATGAACATTGAAAAGTAATTAAAATATAGGAAAGACTTTATATCACAGAATTCTATTTATTTGCAATTCTACTTGCATCACTTTGGTTAAATTTCATGTCTCAACTCTGTAATCTCGTTCCAGGACGTCCAAAATTATTAAAATTCTACCCCCGTAAATAAGATACCCAAGCGGTCACGCCGCATTGAAATTACTTTCACTTTGCTAATGATGTGCATATTTACGTTCTTTATTTTAAAAATAAAATTTTAAGTCTCGTATTATCAAGAGCAAGTTACAAAAATATATCTCTAATAAATTTAAGGAGCATTCATTTTCGGTACTTGCACCAAATACATTGGTTTCATTATTGATGAAAGAATTTTGTGTTCGGCTGCATACCTCGCGTGGACCTTGATTCGGAGAATGAATCGATAAATGAAGTTTTATTTGGCTTTAGAGAATTTCATTTGCATACACTCCATTTTTACTGAAAAGTTTCGTTTCTGTCCATCATATTATTATTATATTTCTCATCAAAATGATAGAGGAATACGCGTAGTTTGTTACTTGCTGCTACTATTTGTAGTTTTTGTTATCCTAAGAATGTTCTTTGCCGGTTATTCTTATCAAGACAAGAATTCAGTTCAATTAAAAATTGTCGCTAATGATCTGGTCAATGATGAAGTTAGTTTCAAACTCGTAGTCTTTACTCCGAACCTAATATTCGAAAGTCAAAAAAGCAGGAAAATGGATCGTGTGAATGAACTGAATAAAGGGAGAGGTGAAACTTGTGAAAAAATGTTAGTGGACCATGGACCGTAACATGTTGCCAAATCTGGACGCAGTGGTTTTGTATTTTTTCTCGGTTGGGTACCAAGTATAAACTTTTCTTACTTTAACATATCAACTTAGAAAAAATATCTGGCTTCGACTTACTAAAGTTTACAAGGACTTGGATGATTGGAATTGGCAAAAGTACCTGCTCTCACCCAAGAAAACTACTTGTCAAGAAAATCCAACATTTTTTGTGGTGACTTGATTTTTTGTCGAGTAAACTTAACAATTTAATTTACTTGTCAATTTGAAAATCATTTACTTAATATACACGTTTTGTAACTGCGTATGATTTACAACAATTGTCATGTTTCATTTCGAACGTTGCGACGACATTCTGATGTTTCATCTTGACACCATTCTAATTCAGTGGAGTGCAGAAAGAAAAAGAACGCCTCTTCAGTATGACGGTTTAGCATCCAGTTCATCAAACAGATTTGTTTTTTTTGCTACCTATGTTAATAGCAGAATGAAGCAATAATCATATAAGCTACAAGAAGAAAAACCTGTGGAACGACAAAATTCTACTACAAACCATATACCATTCGAAATCTTTTGTTAAATAGATTAAATAAAATCAGTGAGGTCGAAATTTTTGATGGCTGGTCGTCATAATAGTTACTCATCTGGTCTGAACAAACAAGGTTAGTAAAAATTCGGTCCAAGTTAGGTCAGTAGTTGGCTTCTGGTAGTATAAGGGACCGTTCAATAAGTATGTAACGCTAAAAAACCGTTTTTTCAGACCTCCCTCCCCCCCTGTCACGCTTTGTTAACATTGTAGGATACCCCGTTTTACCTAGGGTGTCACGGTACCCTCTGACCCCCTCTCCCTCCCTAAGGCGTTACATACTTATTGAACGATCCCTAACGATCAGTCACCAGTAAGCTTCCCATAAATATTTATGTATGTCGAACGGAACACGTGTATTATTGAATACGATTTTGTAAATGAATTTAAATTTATTCTTCATAGGCTGATGCCTGAAAAGAGCTGAAATAAATATCTATCTATCTCTATCGAAATGACATCAAAAAATAATTTTTTACGAGGGTTGATAGGTGATAATGCAAATTACATATTCACAATCCAGTTGAAGAAGCCAAAAAGGATTTCACTATTCAACTTCCTCTGGATTTAATACATTGGAGTGTACACCCTTCGAGTAAGAAAAAAATGAAAAGCCCATGCGCACAAGATTTTTTGGTATCTGTACTTGCACCGAGACCTGAAGTATTTGATGTTTAATAATGAGCAGTAATATGTTTTGATATGAATTCCTTTTGATTGATATGAATTCCTTTTGATTGATATGAATTTCTTTTGATTGATATGAAGATGATGGTTGATTGAATGTTGATGCTAAGAGATAAGAAAATGATAAGTAGTGACTCTTGATCATGAAATGAGTGATTGTTAAACTTAATTGAAGTAAACTTGTAGGCCTATTACTTGCAGTCAAATATAGTTAGCAGAATTGATTTACAAGAAAATTTAAAATGGTTACAGATATGCCAGTTCGACTGCTTTAAGTAGGGCGTGTTCGCACCATGAAAGTAGCTACAAGAGTGTAGTATGAAAGTACAAGTAGTCAATATATTGGCGGGGTGTGAAGCTCCATAAAAATTAAGTACACTTAAGTTTAGTCTATAAAGAGCATGTTGACCATGAGTCAGCATGAATTAGAAAAATGAACATAAAATTGGGTAAAGAAGAGAATATTTTTTACAATGAACATTAAAATGAACAAAGAGGCTGCGCCAACAAGATGAATCACAAAAATCGCAGACGACAGGGTGAAATACAATGTAATTTCATTCCAGGAGTGTCCCTGCTACAAACTTTAATGCCAGTAACCGCGAGAACGTAGAAAAACCACTTTAAGCGATGTAACATTTCCGTGTCCATGTAAAAAATCAGCAACCCATTTTTTAAATATTTACGAGTCTTTTGTCGTTACTTCTTGGGCTATAGTTTGGTATATCACACTTGTTCTATATTTTGGGGTTTATGCTGTAGGACATAACACTGGACATCTACCGGGTGTATTTTTTGAAGTTAGACTAAAAAAGTTTTGGTCAACTTAATTCCAATGGCCAAATAATCGAAACCGAAATGAAATTGAGCTAAATGTAGCATACATTTTGTAGATTAATGTATATAGTTGCCCCGCATACTTAGCATGTAGAAATATCATATATGTAATCTTAGAAATCGTTTCTTTAATATTAACAGTCCTTTTATGTATTTAGAAACATTTTCAGGAAGTCATTTTACATAGAATCTGTATTGATTCAATTTATCTGAATAAAATATTACAAACCTTGAGTTCTATTGATTTTTCCAAAAAAATGACTTCCTTATGTTTCACATTGCAATGTTCTCTTTGAAAATTGGTAAAGGCAAGGGTAAAATTAAACCGAGTTTTCTTGGAAATTGTATTTTAGTAGACATAAAGGATTGTTTAGTATGAATATGTATCACTAGCTATTTTAGTATATCAACGTTGTTGGTCTTATACAGCATAACATCTTCTAGGCATTTTTATATCTGACAAAGTAGATTTAAAATTGTAATACATTAAAAATACAAATGTTATGAAATATTTTGGCAAAAATCGAAGAAAACGACCCAGTTTTGCCACATCAAATAGTTTAAAAACTGTACACTTCGAAATGATGCATAAAGTATCTGACAGTTTATTATTTGGTTTGATGACCAGGTATATCTACCTTCCATATACATTTTGCCACATTTAATTTTAGTATCATAGAGGCAGTACTTGGTACTTCTTGAATAAAAAACATCTTCCTAACATCCCAATCGAATCGAAAATTCAACTAATTTTACAGGGTCGCCTAAATATACATTTGACTATTAAAAACGATTCAACTAAATAAATTCAACTAACAAAGTTCCACAGTATATTTTTATCCCTGTTTATGGTCGACTTAGTAAATTTCCACAATATTAGTGCCTCCCGAATTATATGACGATAAAAACAAGTTACGATACAACATTTAAAAATAGGAGCTCTTTTGATTAAATGTATGTGCACATAATGCAAAAATTTATAACTCTAACATAAACTCATTTAAAATTAGTTTTGTTGAATTCGGTATCAGCAGTAAAATCAGCGTTTTTTAACATCGAGGTTATTTTAAAATAGAAAGCTTTTTATAACATAACGACTTATTCCGGAAAAATGAGTTTATCTTATGTATGGAACCACGTACCTTTAAACATAGAATATTATAAAAGACATATTTCTATAAATGCTTCGAAGTAACCTTAAACTTATTTTTCGTAAGAGTTTGGAAGTTGCTGTTTGAACATCTTGTAAAAACTTGTGCTACAAATCACCAAATTTCAGTCGCATAGATATATGTTTTAATTTGTACTGCCATTAAGATATCCATAACAAAAAGCTAAAAAGCAAACTGGTCGAAATATAGGAAGATTTGCCAAAATTCAGAAAAAGAAACAAAAACTAATTCATTTTTAAATACATTTTACGTCTGAGCTTTAAAAGATCCCACACATATTTACGAACGCAAGAAAATTAAGGTTTTACATTGAGCGGTTAAAATCTAAATCAAACAATACAACGGCAAAGATTTTTAAAACGTAAGTGGAAACTTTTTATTGGCGCAGTTTAATTTGGAAACTCAAGTATAAAATATTGAGAATATTATTTTGATCTAATCAAAAAAACTCTTCTGCTAATCGTATAAATTTATTTTCTGGCCAATTTTTGCATGCATTTTCTGGCCGGTTATTTGAACTGTTTTGCTAATCGCATTTAACTTGTATTAAACTGACGCATAAGATTGGAAAATCAGATGCATACGAACTTTAGTTTTGCACTAGCAGTAAAAACTTACATCCTTTAGGAAGCGACTTATTAATTTAATTTACCTTAAATTTACGTCCTCTCAAAAATACTTAAGTACATTGAGATCTTCTGAAGGCAATTCATTTAGTTTGCATGTAAATGCATGAAAAAATTCCAATGTGATTTTTTGTAGCAAAAACCTTTTTTATGTACAGCAATTGCTAAAAGTTATCATTTCAAATTTTAACTATTAGATTCTCGATTTCGAATGTACTCAACTGTAGGGTTCCCTGTTCTGTATGCTTTTCCCTTTGGCCGTCCACTTTATCATTTTATTTAAAAGAAAAAAGTTCGGTTTAACCGAGTCAACCGTTGAGAATAACAGTTTACGCCTACCAATAAATAGCTTTAAATTTATGTCAGCATGGCTAAAAATTTCTTGTACCTCTGTAGAATTATGAAGGATAACTTTTGCTACATTTAAATTGTCAGCACTTGTCAAGCGTCAGGCATTCAAGGCCTTCTCCTGCCTATCAGGGTTGAAGTGCTTACGGACACATACTTGTGTAAAATATTGGAGATGAGTGGGTTATCTTTTATAATTTAGCAACTTATACTTAAGTCAGCTTGATTAAGGAAGTGGATACCATGCGAAATATATAAGGAAACGTGCCAATTTGTGTACAAAATACATATAGGCTGCTTGTACTAATAAAAGAAGAAAAGTTAATTCATTTTGGGAATTGTGTTTGTTCAGAAAGTTGAATTTACCGTATATACTAATCAAATAACATCAGTTCGAAATTTTACATTGAATTGTTCTCAACCTTTAGAAAAAAGCATGTACACATATGAAGGTACTAGTTTGTGAAGTTTTTAATTTTGACTTGTATAGTTAGCAAACAATACTTTCGCTAGAAAGTAATATTTTGGCCGGATAATAAATTTTTTATGCATGCTTTATCTAATTAGATGATAATTTTTTTATGCACGCCTTATCTGATTAGATGATAAATACATGCTTTTTTCGAGAAAGAAAATAAATTCATATATCAGGGAAAAGCGTTATTTTGGTTAGCGCAATAATTTCATGCCTAAAATATTTCTGGTAACTATATCAGGTATTTATTCCACCATATTAAATTTACGTTGTTATATTTCCAAAGAACTTTAAATTAGGTTCTTATTTAATAATTCAAAATTTATCAAGAACTAATCCAAAATTATATTCAAATTACCCAAACCAATCTAGATATAGCTATAATACTATAATTATACTTTTTTTTAAATATTTGAATTAATATTTTCATAATCGTCTGCAAGAGTTATTCGAGCCGTCGTAGTTCATACTCTCAGCTTAAAGCATTTGTTCCTTAATTTAAACCTGTTCTCCACAATGTCACTAATTCTGCCAGTACTTCAGACGCATGCTTTACTTGACCGAGTTTGTCCTTTACCTTATTCACCTAGCTGTAAAAATACTTGTCTAATTATTAGCACAAACTACGAGAAAAAATTCCACCAAATTGTCAAGAGAACTGTTCTTTACATTACGCTTCTTTTCTTTATGCCTGTTACATTATATCGATCGTATTGGTTGGTTTCACACTGGAAATCCTACACAATACACAACTTACGGGAAGGAATAGTCTATTTCACAGCCTTAACTGCAATAGCGCTAGGATTATCATCTTCATACACTGTCATAACAAATGCTACCATGATCAAGTACATTTTAAATCAGCAGAGGAAACTTTTTCCCACATTCTCAAATAATCCAAAAAAGTTCATTGATACACATTCATCAAATAACTTCGTCACAAAACTACTTGTTTATGCAGGATTTCTCTGTGCACTAACCACGCCACCAGGAATAGTTTCAATTGCGGTTCGTCGAAATTATGAACCATTCCAGTTAATTTTTGGGTCATCCTATAAAGTAAAAGCATTTTGTGGTTTGTATTATGTTGTAGCAGTTTCGACCTTTATGTCATTCTATTATTCTGTTATCACTTTACTATTTTGTGTTCTGGAACTAATCTATTGTTACTCGTGTGCATTTGAAAAATTCACACTTTCTTCAGATTCCAATGCTCTACGCTTTCGACAGTCTTACAAATTTTTCAAAATTTGTCAAGTTTTGATAATTTTGGCTAATCAAGTTTTTGAACTGTTTGTATCCGTTTTGGTATTCGCTGGTATTTTATTGGTAACTTGCGACATATATATTATTCTTGCAATACATAGGAATTTACCATTAATTGTATTTATAATGGAAGCAGCAATTGTAATAATTGGTTTCGCTTTGAGTATTATACTTCCGTATATGGCGTATTTGCCTTATAAAAATGGCATAAAATTCAAAAGCTATTGGAAGGGTATTCTGAGGAGTAGGGGAGATAGAAGAAGTCTAAAAGCATGCCAAAATTTAGGAATGAGAGTTGGGCCTTATGGCTTAGCCACTGCAAAACTTGGTATATGCATATGTGAGGATATGATTAATAATGCTGTTGGTTTGCTTTTGCTTAATTAGTTATGTGCTTGAAGCAACAATTAAATTCAAGAATCATTCTTGGAAAAAAATTTATGATAGAATTTAAAATATTTGTTAAAAAATAAATTTATGCTAATTATTTAAGTTGTTTCAAGACTATATTTTGTGGAACGATTGTTAATTATTTGCAGCAATACAAATAAATTCAATGCAAATTATGCTAAATAGTTATTACAATTATTCATTTTAGAAATCACAACTAAAATAACTTATGAATAATACATAATCATGAATTTACTTTTCTCGGTTTTACAAATCGACTTGAGCTTGCTTTTTTGTCAGAAATAGATCAGCTGCTAGAAAAGGCGATATTTTATTTTAATAAACTACTTATTTGATCTTCACACCAATAAACCAACTTTAATTAACATTAATATATATCTACAGGCATTTTATGGTAATTTCACGTGATACTATAACGTTTTAAGGTTCATTTTTATAACATTTATTACATAAAAATCTTTTTAACTTCAGTCTGCTTGAAACTAACAGTAATTTGCAGGTAAATAAAAACTAAATGCAGGTATCATCCATTAAATTATTTAGAACGGAACACACAACACTAACCATATTTTAAATATTCAATTTTGAGTTTTTAAACAATTTAAAACGTGCATAAGTAGACCTAAGCATTGGTGAAATGTTTGAAACCACAGTTAAGCAGATCAGTGATTTTTATCAGTTATTAGAAGTAATTTTCAAAACTGACTTTGCATCAAAGTTATTGATTTTTTTTACACCAACAAAACCAAACATATAAGCTGCCGCTCTAACTTGGGGATACTTACACTATACATGGCCACTATACATTGGGACGGGAAATAGTAGTTCTGTGTTGAGGTCTAGGAGCCTGGCACAGCGCTATTTCCTTACTAAAAAAGCCTAATAAGGCAAGTACTTTTTTAACTGAAATTGACAGATTGTATTTTAAATGGAAACAGTAAACCGCTTCCTAATATATTCGGTTTATATTTTATTTTGATGTCCATTCCTGATTCGAGATGGAGGAATCTTTCGACGTGCCAAATTTAACAAATTATTTGGAGCAACCAGTCCAGGATCACAGCAAATCACCAAACCTACCCCCTGAAGGAAAAAATACGTGGATGAACATCGCTGGTTACCGGATTCAAGATATAAACGACACTGGAGATTTTTTTGAAAAGACCAACGATGTTTTAACTCCACCACCATAACCAGTCAACATATTATCAAGAGGAATACTTTTCTGCCACCAAAACTTAAATAGTGTAAGAAATAAGTTCGATGAAATAAAATGGTTTATCGAGGGGTACAAACCTGCTGTGTTTGCAGTGACAGAATCTAAACAGATAGTTTTAGGGATAGTGATAATCTATATCAAATTAGCAATTACAATTTTATTAGAAGGGATAGGGAAAATAGAGAAGGGGGAGGTACCATAATATTTATAAATGATAACTTTA